>VZTO01018752.1:42617-111908 GCA_013400615.1 Syrrhaptes paradoxus | reverse complement strand
GAAACACAACATATGTACTTTGTGTGCTTCACTTTTGAAATTAAGAAGGAACAGAGGAGGTTCACCCACAGGAACAGAACGTAAAGACCAGTCTAGAGAAATTCAAATAACACATACCCCGGTGATACGATCGCTGACTTAATTCTTCCTCTTAACTCTTTTGTTCATTACCAATTGTTTGTCTTGGGCCTTTATTTTTGGGGGTGGGGAGTATTGCTTAATTTCTGTAAACCAGTTACCTGTTTTAATTCTCAATTTCCACATGAGCAGACCAAACATGTTCCAAACCATTCCATCACAGAATTTATGACTGAGGATTGTACTTTAGGTATATACCTCTCTAGCTGATTCCATTAGAGAGTTTATTTTATTTCAGTATTAGTAATAGAAGGCATTTTAGTAAACTAGATTGAAGCTTGCATAATTATTTAGATCACTTGGGAATAAAAATAATAAATGTCTCGTTCCTAAAGAAAATGAGTGGTCTGAAAGGACAGCATGAAGGACAACATCGCTGTCTTCTTACCCCACAGCCGACAAGGGGAGAGAAGTACAGCCTATGGCCCGTTACACGGCAGGTGACTCAATAGTTACTTCTGACCTGAGGCTGAGAAGAAACTTCTTCCCATTCCATTCAGGAGCAAAAAGGATGGAAATGCAATTCGCCAAATATTTGTACCTCTTTGATCCATTTTTTCACAATCAAGTTCCAGTGAGCAGTAATATATTGCTTTATGTGCTGTCCAACGATTGCAGTGCAGCATCGGGTCACGGGGTTTACAATTCGAGCATCTTCAGATGTTATTCTGAATTGTGCTGTGTTATTCTGCATGTTTGTGCTTCTCTGTTTCCTAAGAAAGTGGCTTTTCAGGGCCTGAGGGCTGAATATCATTGATACAGATAATTGGATTTCAAGATCAGAATCTCAGCACAAGATATTTAATAAGTTTACATGCAGATAAATTCCCCAGAAGAAATGCTGCTTTGGAGGAAACTCCCCAAGTTTCAGTTCTCTCTCAGGCCCAGCTTTGTCTCTTGATTATCTGTTTTACTGAATTTCACACGCAGCCCATTTCAGATGAGCAGCCCTTTTTAATAAGCAATACAGACCCTTATTAATAAGCAAATCACACTCCTCTACTCTGTCACAAAGAAAAACACCAGTTTACTTTCTCTGCTTTTTTTTCTTTGGACTCACAAAAGCACCAAGGCAATCTGCAACAGGACAACAGAGTAACTTCACTGAGGAGCCCGTGTAGTCTAGTGACATTTAGGCAGCAAGCATTAAGGGTGTCAGCCTCCAAGGCAGGGATTTCCGGACTGCCATGGGTGACAGACCACCTCACTTCCCACTGAGCTAGTCCTCTGCTGGGATTTCTTCCTCCAGTCACCAGTGCTGCCAGTCTCTCTTCTCCAAGAGCTCTGCCTTTGGTCCCCCAAAATCTGTCCCTTGACTCACCTGAAGCCCATCTGCCTTTGATCTCCTTATTCTCTGTGGGCTTAATTTCAAGAGCCCTATTTCCAAGATCCTTTAAGACTGAACTACAGTTCTTGCCCATACCTTTTTCTCCCATAAATGTGTTAAGTAAACGCATTTGCTTTAGACACTAAGTGTGTCCTTGACAATTAAACCTTGTCACCCAAGTGATGCCGTTGCAGGTCATGCTCAATGACTTAAGTTGTGGTTTAAAGCGGGTAAAGTTCTGTTTAAAAGCACTTCATTTTTAAGACAAGGAAGGCCATTGTACCCAATGTTGACCTCTGGGGAAATAAACAAATCAATATCTGCTGGCCAAGGACTGCTATGTACATTCTTTATCTCCGCATGCATAAGTAAAAGTTACTCAGTAAGATCCATAAGTCTGCCTTCTCGTATGGGGCATTAATAAATGCAATCACATATTATTTAAATTAATATATTTATAAATAATTGGTTCATTCTATGCATCACAAGATAATGGCGATATTTAGCAGTTTCTAAACTAAAACAGGATAGAAAAAAGATTTATGAATTGAAATCAGCTAAATGGTCTCTCTGCCAGCTAGTTCTGATTCCATGCTGTTCAATCAATTTGGAGTATTGCTGGCATTTTTCTCAAGAGTGCAATATATGACAACTGCCAAGCTTTGCTTTGGTGATTACTAAAAGGACAGATACTGGTGTGAACCGTATTTCAGCACCGCAGGAATATAAAAAATGAATTGTTAGAGATGGTCCAGGAGGGATGGATAGCAATAAGACATCAATGTCATCTGTAAACTGATTTGTGATGAATTTTTAGAGGACTTAATAATACGATGTTTTGATTTACAGTGGCTTTAGAAACTCAAAAGTCTGACACAAACATCAAAAACTTTAATGAATAAAAAATGAAATATAGTATTGCTGCTTAAATAATTGTTTAGCATTTCTAATACCTCTACAGTATTGCGTGTTCTCAGATGGGTTAGTAAGGGAACATAAAATGAAACCGGCAGGTTAAAATAACTTGTTTATTTGTCCTCCTCGTTGCCCTTAGTACAGGAAAAAATGCTAAGTGTTACTTCAGAGTTACTTGCAAACTTTGTTGTTAGAAGATCATATATAGGGAAGAACATTCCTAAAGAAATTCAGGGTCTAGATCTGTCTCTGTGCAGGAACTTCTGCTTCCTTGTGACTTCAATGATCCTGTCTTGAGATGGAATCAATTGGGACTATATGGGGACTCAGAGGTGCATCTTGGCATGTTCTGAATTTCTGGTTGTCCATGATACTGGGGCACCACTGAAATTGTAAAGGAGTCCTGAATGGGCACGAATGCATTTCTACAGCTTATTCATAGCGTCAAGGTTTTCTTGCTCCAGTATAACTACTCTGCTTGACATTTAATCTTGTCTAGTGTCATAAAACAAGCTCACTTGTCTGCCATGGGAAAATTCGAGGAGATCCTAGATTTGATAAGAAGTGATTCAGTGGCCTTACTCCACAAGCTGTATTGTACTCTGTTTTAGAGCTCAGGATACGCTCTCATTTTCGCAGAAGTACCTTTCAAATTATCTGTTAAACTGGATCTCCGCTGCAGCTGTGTGGTAATTAAAAGCAACTCATGGTGTCCTTGCGAAGGTGGGTGCATAACCCTGGAAAAACACTCAGTGGGATGTTATTTGAAGTATCAAGGGGATCTGCCGCTATGGACATTGGGCAGTAGATCCATTAGAAGGTTAAAGAGTCTGTGATATTATTGAAGTTGGACTAACTGATACTAGGCAAAGGTCATGTCCTTTGCTTTCTTTTTTCCTTCCTCAATTGTTTATTTCAGTAAGTTCCTTTCCTGTTTTCACTTCTTAATGATGTAGCTTCAAAAAAACCTTGGAGCAGCAGCTGGCCTCCAACTACTAGTTTGATATGTTCAAAGGAATTTTTCAAAAGTACCAACTTTGTTCTTAATGCCCTTTTTCTATCTTCTAATATACATCGTGCATTGTTTTGATATTATCTTATTTGGATTTATTTCATCGTGCGCTTAGGTCTATTTATAAAGCTAGATGTTTATTTCAAGCTTCGCAGAAGCAAAAGTAACATGTATCTTGTCTTTGTACTTGATTCTCTGCTTGGGGCTCTGACCTCTTATGTGCAAAGGCTGAAGATTTTTTTTCCCTCACACAGATCCTGCTGTGACAGTAAAGATGTGCAAGTCTCCTAACACCATATACTTTAAATGGAATAGAATTTTGTATTTTAACATTGTTGAAAACAAATTTCCTGGTCTCAGAAGGATGATTCATTCTTTGCCTTTTTTGTTGCAAACATAAAATAATAAATGTATGACATATTGAAACTTAGTAAAATATGATAATATTTTCTTGAAAGCAGGTATTTTTGGCTGTAGCATTAAGTACAAAATATTTGCAAGTCTGGTGCTTGTGAAACTTTTTTTTGTTTCGTGTCTCCAGCACAGCAGATAACTGTTCTCTTAGTCACATGTCCCTCTATTGTTTTACACTGAATATAATCAAGAAACCACCATCTATTTGGCCGGGATTTCTGCCTGTCTCGCAGCTGGAGTGGGTACTTTATAACAGACACATGTCAATTCTGCTGTAAGCTAGAAAAGATGGGGATAAATAACACTGCTGCCAGGGTGAACTACAAATTGCTGTGGCAGCCAAATGGGCCGTTCAGGATTTTGAGTAGCAGCTTGGTGTTAGAGAGAAGTGCAAGTTCATTGTTTTTCCTCCTGGTACTGATAATCGCTGATTGTTGAAGATTGGAGCAGGGACGGTTTGCTTATGGACAGGAGAATTAAACTATGTATTTTAGGATTAGATGCTAGAAAGGAGCTTAAGGGAAAAAACTGAAGCAGTGGTCAGTGAACTGTATCTAATAGTCAAAAACAAATCTGTGGATCAGCAGCTCCTCGTCAAACTGGGATGTGGATGGTAAAGCACTGGGGGTATTTAAGGTGCATGTCACTCAAAAGGCTGAGGAAAGCCACCAGTATAGTTCTGGAGCAGAGGAGGAAAATGTGCATAAATTGGGGGTAAAAAATTGTCATCAATGTAAGGAACAGGGTATATTGCAGGGGGTTGCAGGCCTTACAAGAAAATTGGAAAGAGAAAAGAACCCTTCTACATGTACCCTTTTTTTATTCATTCATCATTTCAGCAGTCAAATAAAGGTGAATGAACTTACAAGATTTCTTCTGCAGTCTATTTTCCAGAGTTTTTCAGAATCCAAAAACTCACTGTAAGACATTTGATTAAAGCATCAGCCTGAAGAAACAGCATCATTTGTAAGGAAAGTCAATAAACTCTTTATTTTTTAAATTTATGTTTTGTCTCCATTGCATCAGCTCAAGCTCTACATGATGCTGTGACTAGGTAAAAGGATGGCTTCAGCAAAGTTATCTTGAATTTAAATCTGTGTAACTGGCATCACAGCTTAAAACCATCTGCAGGAGGTTCATATGGGTGCTGATATACCCTGAGGGCATTGCTTCACAAAGGCAGTTGGAGCATCTGAAGTGACTATTAAAAGATAATTCTGTTTTTTCAAGAAAGATGACTCTCCATTTCAGCGTCATGAATTCACAAGGTCTGACTCTCAAAGCCTCTTTTGGGATCAAGGTGAAAACGTGCATCATATAAATATAAGTGCTAATCTCTAACCTGTGACATACTGCTCAGAAAAAAAATGTACTGCATACTGCACTCATTCATTTTTACAACTCAGTGCCACCTGTCTCAGGGAAGCTTTTCAGCAGAAGAGGATGTTGCTCAGAATACACTCACTCACATGGCACGTTGCCACATACATACATTTGAGGTACATATTGGGGATGAGGAGAAAGGGGAAAGAGAAGAGGAGGCGAGGGTTAATAAGGACAAATTGTGTTTCTTTACTCTCTTTGGGTAAGTAGTAAAAAGGAATGGATATACCTTTTACTCCCATATCCTTTCTTCTGTGCCCCAGCCAGCAGCTGGAGGCAGCATATCAACATCATAATTTGCTACTGATCGTATTAAATCCCTGTACTCACATTCTGCAGTCCTCCGTTCCCTGCCACGCGATCAGTGCAAAGAAATATATCACAGCTATGACGTTAAATCACAGCAGCTTCCAGGGCTATGCCAAGGGCAGCACAGCTGTGCTGAGGTGGCACTTAAAAACTCCTTTGAAGATACTTGGCCTTAACTAAGTATTTATCCTTAACTAAGTATTTCATGTAGTCCTAGTTCATCTAGGACTGTTTAAGACCTCTGCCCAGAATACTGTTCAAATGTAGTGTGCACAGTAGCCTTGGGGAAAAAAAGGATTCAAATGTGAAAAATTTTTAATCACACAAAGGTACTTCTGATATCATCACAGCCCTTCCAAATAAATGTATTTTTGTGTTTAGCTTTGTAAAGCATATTTTTTAAATGATGGACATTAATAGCTACTTTTGAGTGACTTAACTTTTCATGCAAATATGCATTCATGATCTTTACTCTCTGTGTGTTCCTAAAAACAAGAGGCTGCCATGATTTCAACAGCCTGAAGATGTGCACGAAGCTTGCACAAAAGTACCAAAGCTAGCTCAGCGAAGAGCAAGCAGAGGTTTAAATTATGAAAACAGGGTATCGGAGTTCGTACTGCACAGCTGGTCTGGAGCTCACCCAGCCATAGTGCATTCGTGTCTGTGGTTTGGGGGGAACTTCTGCCTAACCAGCTCAGGATATTTGAATGGACTGATATTTTTCCAAATGCCGTGTTCTTTAAATGCTGTTTGAAGTTGGAGGTTTACTCAGTTCCCCTCAGAATATCACTGCAAATATCACCAAGATGTTTATATGTGTCCAGCTGCTTTATCACCTCCTGTTCCTACTCTCCCAAAACAGTGCAAGGGAAGAGGAGAAATTATTTAGCAGGACGAAGTCTTAGACCAGTTTCATGATGTATGCTCACCTCTACAAGTGAAGGCATGATATCCTCAGGAAAGGACCAGTCCTCATTCTCGATGATTATCACGTTGTACATATTGTTGCCTGGACTGCTCACAATTACCCCTCATCACCTACAAACTAAGCAAAAAATATTAAATCAGAAACACAGTTGTGAATATATTATTCACCACAAACTCCAAAATATGTCTGTAAATTGAAGGTAGTGCTAATGAAAACCTCTACTCGGCACTAGATAAGAGCCCAGAAACCATCACAAGTCAGGGAGTATTTCACTTGCATCTCCATCTTTCTTTGGGTATAAACCTGTTTCATTTCCCAGTCTCCATTAATGCTGTTAATAATGAGGTATTCTGGGTCCAGTCTCTTTCCTCAGCTAGTTCTGGGCTCTCTGATTATCTCACTGAAAGGATTAAGTATCATTTTGGTAAATGGATTTTGCTCCTATCCTCTCTTCCACTTAGACTTCTTCCCTGAAAGCCCTTTAGCTGTAAAACCACACATCCCTTTCAACATCTAAAATCCTTCGTCTGGTAATATTTGTCCTCTTTTAGTGCACCGTTGTGCCCTCCATAACTAATCATACGAGTAAAGGGATGTGCAGTGAGCTATGCACTAAAGAGATTCCTAAAACGAGGAGCTACTAGGAGGAGTGAAATGCATGCCAGCACTTAAACTTTTCTTCCTGCCTCTGCCAGATCCCATCTGTTATCTTTAGAAGGTTTGGGACTGCCACTTTACTGGGAGCAGCACAGAGGTGATTACTGGAGAGGGAGAGCTGTGCTGGTGAGGTGTGAGCTGGTGCTGCATGGTGGGGGGTATGCAGCAGCCTTTCCCTGAACACTCCACACATAAATTAGGAACAGTATTACAGCATCTGGTGTATGTAATGGGAGAATAAAACAGCTGTGCTAGATGAAATATTGACTATGTCAAATTATGGCAACAAACTTTATAAATATTACTGTTAGTCTGACTGCAATCATTTTTAATAGCATGAGAAGACAGAGAGAGGAGTGCTGCACATCCAGTGTTATGAAAAAGAATGATGCTACAGTGGAGAGCAGGAGGACCAGCAGCCAATTAGAGCAGACAGAACCTGGCTGCAAACAAGAAAGAAACTGAAATAGCAATTCCAGGAAGAGAAGGATAGTTCTCATCTCAAGGATCTGCCATGGTAGCAAGAGTCCACAGAGCATTAGAGAGATGTATTTTGCAATTTTTTTGCAAAATGAAAGTTACATTTCATTAGCTTTTTATGGCATTTTGAGCCCAATCAATAAGCTTTACTACCTGCATCCTCTGTTGGCTCATTGAAGCTAACTGGGCTATCAGCTTTCTGTCTTGGTGCACTATAGATGGGCAATCACACTTTATTTAATGACTCAAATGGACACCTTTGGTGATACCAGATTCTTCAATGAGGTATGCAATTGTTCCCAGCTTATGCAGCTTTTATTGAATTATTATTGAAAACATAATTTCATGCTTGGTTAAGTGGGAAATTTAATTCATTTGCTAGCAAGATATGGTAACAAATATGACATTACCAGTATGCCTTCTAAGAAAGGAGAGGAAATTCTGTATAGCTAGACAAGTGTAAGTTAGCTAAGCACTTGTTGGTTAGCTTTTCAACATTTACTGCTGATGAACTTAAAAGTGCAAGGAAATAAAATTCCATTTAATGTCAGTCAATTGTGTCTGAAAGTTGTCACTTGTAATAGATATGTTGAGTCTTCTGGGTACACTACTGTCCCAGTTAGTTAGAATGTTGATAATGCACTAATGTTTGGAGGTGCTGTTGGGGAATCCAAGGATATTTCCAGGCTCCCATGATCTGCTAAATTTACAGGTACACAAGAAGCTGGCAGGGAGCATAGGCAAAGTGACAAATCCCACGGCCGATGGAATATTCCGTATCATTCACCGTCATCCTTAGTATAAACTGGGGGGTCTTCCGGGAAGCTCTCTCGCTCTCTCACTCTCAGTCAGCTCTTGCACTCCTGGGCTTTTCTCTTCTCCAGGACTGTGGTTTCAGGACTCTCTTTGCTCTGGGATCGTTAGCAGGGAATGTGCTGGGTCATCAGGTGGTGAGCAGTTACACTGTGTATCACTCATTTGCATATTTGTATATATTACTATCATTATTATTCTTTTCAGTTTTATTACATTTTATTTATTAAATAGTTTTTCTCTCAACCTACAAGTCTCTTTTCCCTTTACCCCTTTAATTCTCTTTCCCATCCCTGGAAGGGATATGTGGGGGTGGATTGGGGCGTGGGGGCGCGTGGTGTTTGCTGTTGCTAGCTGGGTCAAACCACAATAGGAGTGCCCTATGTCATATCCCATTTTCTCATTGAAATGCTTTCTCAGTGTTCTGTTTTATTCTGTTTGCAGCTGTTTTAAAGCACCTTAGCTGAAGCCTTCAGAAGTAAAGTACACACCAATGCCCTTTATTAGCCTTTCCAGCTTTGTCTGTCATGAACCCTCGTAATTTTCTCTGAATGCATATATCTTTCTTTGATGGTTGCATATGAGGTTGCCGGTGTAGCTCTCAACAAACAAGGGTGCATTTAAAAGGATAAGCAGGGTGCCTATGAAATCATTGCACTGCATTACTATAGCTTATCTTTCTACTTTCATGGTCTGTAGTCCTCATATGGATTTATTTCATCTGTGCTTGCACAGAGCTTTGATAGTGCCTTGTACCCTTGCATCATTTGGCCTGCTTAGCCTCACCATAAAGCCTTATACTTAAAGGATAATGTTCATGATGGGGGAAGTATACAAGGCAATAAACAGCTTTCGCAGGTGATTAAACACACTGAAGCAAAGCCGAGGCATTTGAAAACCCCAAAAGCTGTTTATTGTAGGCACGGCACCACGTCACAAAGAGCAGCTTTGCTCAACAAGCCACAACATTAAATAAAAGCTTTTCTTTGCCTTGTCTTGCAACGACTGGGGAGTTTTGTAGTGCTGCCTTCATTTCACCAAATAGTTCTTTCCTTCTCATTTCTAGTAGCATGGGTAGCTTTCATGGTGTCACATAGGGTATAACAGGAGATAGTTCCAGTGTAATTGCTTGGGATGAAAGCAGCAAAATGTTTTTCTTCTTGATGTTAGTCCTTTCCTCCTCTCCCCACCCCACAAGAAGCCCTCTTTGTTCCCAACTCCTTTTTTTGCTCTTGCTACTACTCCCTTTGTCTGTATTTCATGATTTGGTTTTTTGGTTGTTTTTATTTTTTTCTTTTCAATGGTGTCCTCACCTCTGCTTTCCCCAGCACTTCAAAGTTTTCCTAACAAGAATGCTTGAGGCTGGAACATTTCGCCGCTTTAAGGAGGAGGTTAGAAGCGGCAGTATTATGAGTCACAACATTTTAAATGCTAGGGACTCTGTTACACAAATAGTACTGCTTCTGTATGATGAGTTATCTACAGCTGAACAGCCTTTTTTAGCAATTATAATTTACTAAACCATATGATCATCAAGAGTATTTTCCTTAAAAGGTGATGAGTCCCTTTTTTCTGTGGGTCTTCCTATCAAACACAGGGAATAAAACTGCACTCGTAATTTTTCACCCTCAACTTACCAACACACATAACAGTAGTTAGATATCACCATGGCTATTTGCCCAAGTAGATACTTAAGTGATATTATAGTCAACTGCTGGCACAAACTGTATGACAGAAGAATAAGTCATAGCTCAGTAACCCTCACGGAAGACTGTAATTTTCTATGAATATGAATAGAAGGAAACTTACAGTCTAAGGAAAGAATATTTAATATTTTGCCGTGGTTCACAAAGACAACATTTGTGCTGCTTATTGCAAGGAATTACAGCATAGTCTTTCTCATTTATAAATTAGACCTTGAGGCAGTATCCTCTGTGAAAGGAAAATATGAAAGGAATGATACAAGTTTGGTAACTGGCTTAGACTGAAGCCATATGCTGTAAAACAGAATTCATCAGATATAGCAATAGTCAGGAAAAAAAATCTGGTTAGCAATTCCAAGTAGAAGTTGTCTGAGGTTTTTTTTCTTTCATCTTGTCCTTTAATCATTTCTGCAAGAGCAATGTGTTTTAGGGAAACCAATGCTCACTCATTTATCCATACAAAAGCAGTCCAACAGTGCTGTAAAAAACCCCTGTGTACATTGCATTCTTGTCTCAGATAAATATAAATCCAGTATAATTCTAGATTTGCACCAGTATTACTGAAAGACAAATCTATCCTTGAATATCTTTATCCATTGTGCCCTGGTAAGTTTATCTAGGCCAAATCCTGAATCACGACAATTATGGCTAAAGAGGGAGAGGTGGCATTCCTCAGCCCTGGCAGCCCCTTGGGGAGTTTCTCACAGCCGCACGCAGATGAATACGCTGCTCTGGGAGGGCTCCTGGAGAAGGCAAACTCCGAGCAGACACTGGTATCGTAAGGAAAGACACACACAGGAAAATGTGTTTCATCTACAGTCGCTGGAATACATTCAAAGGTAACTGCTCATCCACAGATTGTGCTGTGCCATTTCGGGAAAACACACATTGTGTCTGCGCAGGGCAGGAACGATGAAGTGCAGAGAGAGATGTCAGTCCCTGAACGTGAAAAAAGATAACTGACAGTATTTGAGCAGATTTTCTGGGAAGACAGGTGTCATTTGAAGAAGTGCAGAGGATTTCAGCTGTCACATTTGGAACAGGAATTAAGGTTAATGATAGTAAACATATTGCCTTTCTTGTAGAAATCTCATTTCCCTTTAAAAGGAACATGGGTTGTTTGTTCCCGTTTCGGGTTAGGAAGGAAGCTCTCACAGACTGACTTGGATGGTTTCTCATGAAGGTCAATCCTCAAACTCTGTTCTCCATTTACTGTTGTCTTGACAATCTCTATAATGAATATGAAATAAACATTCTTGGGTAGCTTTTTATATTTATTGTATATTTCCAAATATACTCAGAATAATATGAAGAACAGATTAGAAGGAAATAGAATAGGATACTTCTATTTTTAAATCATTTTAAAATAACCAAGACTGGTTTTGTAAATGTATTTTCTCTTTTTTGTCAAAAATATAGCATTTTTCGTGCATGAATTTGACTAGTGGATTATATATAACTAAAGGAATGTTTTCCTGATGAGTAGTCAGAAAAGCCAGATGCTTGCAGTGGGAGTTTTTTGGTTGAAACAGATTTGGTAGGGCTTTTTCCCCCATATTGCACTTTCCATCAAAATATTTGTTTCTCATTTTAATTAAAAACATGAATTCTGTTGTTTTCTGCACTATAGGGATAAATATCACAGTAAAGAATGTTTCAAGAGAAATAAAACTATTCCATTAAACCTTTTTTTTCTGAAACATAAAGCCATTTCCATTACAGAAAGTTTGTAAGAGTTTGGGGACCAGATTTTTAACATAATTACATGCCTAATGAAGATTTCCAAATGTTCTGAACCTCATTTTCATCAACAGAACTTCGTGTCAGAATGAGTCTACATCTTTCAAAATCAAGTGTCTGTTTACATCTTAAGGACTGAATTAGTTTTGAAACTCTGACCCCAGAGTTCTGTGAAGTGAATGATCACTTAAGGCAGTGCTGTCCTCCCCTAGATTAAATAGACTTCTAATATTGTACCTTCATCTGAATATATTTTCACTTCAGCCACAGTTAATATGAAATATACTGCATTTTGTATTTGCTGCATGAAAGGAAGATTGATTTATTTCAGGTAGTTCATAGACTATTTTATTATTCACATCAAGATCTCATCTATTCCCTCTGCATTCATATTTTATAGCACTTTAACTCGTTGATTTGATTTGACCCAACACTTTGATGGCACCTTTGCCATGGAGGCTGCACACGTATAACACAAATCATTTACTTGATTCATTTCAAAACTATTTACTTTACCCTCGGGTTAGTTTGTGAACTTCTAGTCCTCTGGTTCTGACCAGATTAACCAGGCAACGGCAGGTAAACGACACGTCCCTAGTCCCCAGGGGTAAATGCCTCATTCATGAATTTACTGTCACATTTACAGTGCTGTGCAATTCAGTTGTATTCATACCAACACAACAAAGACTTTGGAGTTTAGGTCTGAATTGGTCTCATTCCCAGAGCACCTCTTGGTGCTTGTCTTAATCTCTCTGGACTGCCGGGAACAAACCAGGTCTTGCCCAAATGGTTTATCCCCACTGAAGTCAAGGGAGCAATATTGCCTCTCATCCGTGTCTGAATTTGCCCGTTTTGTGACACAGAAAGGCAAGAGAAGTTTTTATTCCCAAAAGCTCTGTGATTTATCCGCAATATCTGAGGTAACTGTGATGGTGAAGCAGAAGCAGAACCTGGGTCTCTGCTCCCACAAGCCGAAATTCTGCGTTATCCTTCCTCAGTATGAAACAATTTAGAACTCTGCTGTACCGCAGACATGTCCTGATCATTTACAAGCCCTTAATAAACTACTCAGAAATGGAGCCTAGGTATAAATTCTTAAAACAACAAAAAAAAGTGTTTAGATTATTTTTAGAAAAAGCAGCAAAGTAAGTCTGGGTATATTTTCTGATTTCTTTCCCTTTATCTGCTTTGTTTTCTTTTCTCTGTGCTCCTGCACCAGAGTTTTGTCTTACCTGGGTGTTACCAGAGGATTTGATCCTTCTGGCAATAAACTTCCTGCTGCTTTCCACAGTTGGGAATGTTCCTCTTATTGGAACTATGGCTCATTCAGAATTTTGGCAAATTAAATTTACATGAGAATAATCTGGCGTTTGTGGTTGCTCTCATACCTGTGCTTTGTGTGTGCTGTTTCCAGTACCAATGCAAACCTGCATCTGAACCCTGTTAAATGTCACTGCCGTGGGGCGTAGTGCTGCAATCCCTGAAGTGAAACTTGCTTAGTGGGGAAGATGTGGTGAAATACACGTCAGAAAAGCAAATTCTTAAGGTTTCATTGCAAAGGCTAACACCTGTACTGCAGGCATGTGTCAAATCCCGTTGATAAATTGCACTGTAATGTTAATATATTATAAAAACAAGTACTAGAGGAATTCTTTTGTAGAAATTACTCCTATTCTCAAAGGTATCATAAGCTTATAAAGAAATCACAATTACCCTTAATTTCAAGATAAAATTCATCTCTCTATGTTATTACAGCTTTCAATTTGTCAGTTCACATACTTAGTTCTAGGTTGATTTCGTTAGTATGGATTAGGATTGCTACTCCAAGCTGTTACTTTACCCTTCTCTTTCTACATCAGACCTCTTTTTTTTTTTCCTCCCCCTCAAAAATCTGAGTGCTGGAGTACATTCTCCAGAAAAAGTCTTTACATCACAAAGATGAAAAACTGCTGGTAACTGTGTGTTTTCTAGGTGTCCTCTTTTTTTACAAATCTTATGTTTCATCTCTGGCTTCACTTTAGTTTACAAAAATGCTAAAACTGTTTTAAATCTCAGAGAAGGGTAAAATAAAGTTTCCAAATAACAGGTTCTAAGTTCTCAACCTTTTTGTAGTAGATGTGCTGATTGTGGATGACTTATTTCTCTTTGACTGAAATGCTTTCAGCATCTGGCTTTTGCAAACAACAGAGGCCGTTCTGAAATGATTGTATTTGGGCTATGACCGAAACGACACGGCTGTTGTATTTACAGTACAGTAGAAGTCAAATAACAGTCAAAGTACTTTGGGCATCACGGGAAATAATAGGAGTGATTCTAGTGCTTTCTGTGAAAACCTTCAAATTCCCATTTCATTAAAAATTCCACTCTGCAGCTGGTAGCAGAGATTACTAGGTTGCACCATCTGTGCAGATTAATGTTTCCTAAAGGAGAATGAATGCAACAGATGAGATGGCTGGCTTTTCAGATAAAACAAAAACCCAAAGTCGAATCTCTTCCCCGACTCTTGCATCTTACACCTGTTTCCTTTTAACCACATGACTGAATTGTTCAGGACAAACAATTCCAGCTTTCCGCAAAGCTGATTAATTTTAAGATTGCAGATCACTAAGATGTTTGTGGGCTTGTAACTATGTAGAATTAGTGATCGGAAGAGTTAGATTTTATTACAGATCGGTTGAACACCTTCTTTAGATGTTATTCTGCTCATATCCAAGTCAAATGTCTTCACCCAAACACACACGGTGATTTAAAGGCGTCACAGGACGTGTCACAGGCTGGATTAGCAGCGACAAGCCAACGTGGGGAAGCTCAGTTGCTTCAAACCCACGCCCCTGTTGTTTTCAGTCTCATCTCGTTCTTTTCTACTGGCCATAACTAATCTTTCCAGGGGAGCAAGCATGTGATTCATTTAAATTGCATTTTTAATCAATCCAATGTCTCTACATATCTTACAATGTTACAATTTTCAAATTACATTAGCTTCACCGCACACCAAACACTGAAATAAATTCCTGGCAGTGATCACTGTATTAAGATGAATCAGTAAAATTAATAGAGTTTCTGGGTTTGCCAGGAAATAGGATCATTAATTTGATTATTTCCTGAGGGCAAATAGGAAAGCACAATAGGCAATTACGGTGACCTTGAAACCTCCACCGAGCTTACCAAGCCAGGTACCAGTCCCTGCCTGGGTTTCCTGGTGTACAGGCATGTCTGCCCTGAGATAAAGGATGCTTTGCTCTGTTCTTAAGCGTGCTGGCCCACAGAGAGATGCTGGTTTGAGACAAGGCAGAAGGTGACACGGTGGGGCCGGCACACAGCAGAGCGGGGAGGGGTCAGCTGCCTCAGACAGAGGCAGGAATTGCCGAAGCCGCTCTCGGCGGCTGTGGAGTTCCACGTTTGTTCTTAAAAAAGACACTCACCCATGCGTAAGGAACAGCAGCAGCACAGGGTGTTACCATCCATATGGATTAAACATTAAAAAAACCCAACACCCCAGAAACCAATTACTAATACAAACATGAAAGTGGATAATTAAACTCACTGGCAACATTGGTCCTTGCTCTCCCTTGCATTTTCCTTTATTGAAACCCAGCTGTTCTGTGGCTGTTGCCAGGGGTAACCAGCAGTGACATTCAAGGTCATCGATGAAAAGCAAGCCTTTTTCCCATGAATATTTTCCACTTTCTCAGAAACTTGCATCTGAGAATAAATTCCTTTAAAACAACATAATGTTGGTCAGTATAGCATCTGGAGGGTTTTTTTGTTTTATATCCATTCACTGCACTCCTTTGGTCAGACTGTTACTGCTCTTCCATGTTAACTGTAACGAGCGATAACCCCCATAGCTCATCGTTCCGGTGATGTCTCGCAGAAGCTGCTCTGTCCTCCTTTAAGACAAATTGGTGACACCATAGGAGTCTACTTGTACAGCTCCCCAGGGCCACCGTACCCTCGGAGGCGGTGTGGTACCAGCAACCCTTGTCCCATTTGTGTTTATTTTCCATGAGCAGCAGCAGGTCTATTCATTTTGGTATTTTGTGTATGTTACGATTTTCTTTTCCCCTTACTATCCCTGTTGGTGATTCATTTTTATATAGTTTTCTGCCAAGCAAATAGTTTATAGAGTTCATTAAAGCACTTTCAGAGGAATAAAGTCAGGGTTTCATGGGAAGACAGGGAAAAAAAAACATGCTTTTAAATGAGAATTTTGTGGTGATTCATCATGCAGTTCTACTTTATATGATTTTGAAGTGGTTAGGAATATGTGTATGGTTTAAATTGTTTTTTATTCTGTTTTTTATTTAACCTGTGTTTGTCCATTGCTCATTTTACTCTTTTCATGTAAATAAACTGCCTGATTGTGAGCTAGAGAGAAATGAATGCTTTCAAATATGTTTGATGTTGACTCTGAGCTCCCCATACATTTTTATTATTTTGTCAGCTTTCCAAACCAGTATTTTTCTCTAAAAAGATGCTGCTTAAGAGATTAAATATCTGGGAATGGAGGAACCAAATTACAGCTTTGCTTAGGTGAGCATAACTCCTTTTGATGCAATTGGGAGTTTCACTTGTTTGTGTAGTGGATAATTTGGAGAAGTGGGGTTTACATCTAGTTTGACCCAGTTTTTCCTATACCATATTTGGAAAACGGAGAGAACAAGCACAACAGGCATCAAAGTTTGTATTCGGTACCTACCCTGACCTGAGAGCATAAAATTCAAAGTGTTTTGCAGCCAGCAACTTGAAGGTGAAAAGAGACCTGTCTGCTGACCTAGGAGGGAATTCTCTCTCCCAGACCAAGCACGGCTTTTTCAGAGCTGCTTAGCTGGCATCTAAAAGCTCTGGAAGTGGTTTAGGCTGGATTATGGGAAGAGCAAATGACAGTCCTTTACCTATTTTACAAGCAGATTATGATGATTAACTATTAATTGCTTGCCATGTAGGTGGATAGGCTTTAAAACTCACTAGAGGGCTTTACAGCTTTGCCATGAAGCATCCTCGATGGATAAATGTCAGACCCCATCTTAGCAGAGCAATTGTCACCGTCAAAATGCTGCCAAAAGCTGGTGTGACAGCTGACATTGCAGGCAGCACACCTGGATCGGAGCTGGGGACGTGAACTAAAAGAGACGAGGCTGTAGGGTTAACCGCACTGAAACGTCTCTGCACCGGGGTGTGTCGGCAGAGGGACAAAACCTGCACCAGGGCAGTGGGTAAGGAGAGGCTCATACACACAACCCTGCATCCCACCCCAAGAGTTTAAGATGGATGGGATTGTCACGCTTTATGGAAAATACTGTCATCATTTGATTGTCTACATGCATATTCATATTCATAGCATCCTCTATGTGCTAGGGACTGAAAGGTGCCTTGAAGCACACAGCCTGGGTCGTGAGAGAATGCAGGGAAATTTTTCTGAAGCCTGGAGCAGCTTTGTGGGTTGTTACAGAAATCCAGAGTGTAGAGCCTAATTGAAGGAGTGTTTGTGCTTCACTGTGGGAGTCAAGGCTGCTCTTCTCTTTTGTTTTATCTTCCCTCCTTTCTTCACTTCACAGCCTAACTACCTGCAGTGGATTTCGAGTTAATTTGCAGCCTGCAGAAGGGAAATGGCAGAAACTCTTCCTTACATTCCTGCATCAGAACTGACTGTTGGAAGCTTTACAAGGAAATCTTGTCACTCCCTGTTCTATCAGGAGAGAAATATAGTTTCAAATATGGTTATTATCTATTATGTGTAAGGTAGCTTTTCTCTGATGGGCCTCATCTTCCACTCCCACCTGGATGAGGTGGACTTTTACACCTGTCAAAATGCGCTCGTTTCATGCTACGAAAAATAATTAGTTGGACAATGGAGAAGAGACTTGTTGCTTCGAATTTGTGTGTGTGATAGATCATCCCACAAGCCTTTCTTCCTGCACGAGTCATTCTGGGATTGAGCCCTGTATTTGGAGAACGACTGATAAATACTCTTTTTTAAACACCTAGGATTTCAGAACAATGAAGGTTACGGAAGTGTAAGCACTTCTGAAAACGGTGATTTGTTTCCATGTCTAGGAAATAAAAGGAACTAGCAGCTTCTGATGGCCAGGGCAACAATTCCTGTGTGCTCTTGAGATTTCTGGAAAATACATGTGTATTCTGTTTTGGTTTGCTTATGGTTCCCACACACACTTGGCATCACTGATAATATGTGCTAGTTAGGAGAACTACTGCCCTGGGTAGATTTTCAAGAGGTGGTTCCAACATTGATATAAAATGATTTGCAGAAGATTAATGCACATACATATAAGGCCCAAACCACCTTTTTCTTCCTATACAGATTATTGCATTTATCTCAATGAACTTTTCAAATTAATAATGAAATATCAGGACAAGACCCAGAAACATCTTATAATTAGCTATGAATACAATTCCATCAATTTTTTCACTCAGTATTACAGGCTCTCAGTAGAACTGAAGATTATTCCAGATTTGTACTACTAGAAGTACAATTTCCAATTCCGTGGACTTTGTCCACTGTTCTTTGTGCTCATCTGCACCCTGCCAGCATTCCTTAAAGCGGTGTCAAGCGTCAGTTTGAGAAATGTGTTTCCAGAGGGAGCTGAGATGGCAGACAGCTACAGGAAGGATTTTAACAGTTGTTTTTATAAACAGGAGAATGGAAGCAGTCTCTCTGGGAAATCTCTTTACATATTTCATAGCACCTGGCTCAGTAGCGGTGATGCCCAATCTATGTTAGCAGTCCCTGGGCACAGCAGAAACCCAAATAGTGAGCAGCTGCTTTGTGGAGGCCACAAACACATCATCAAAAATTTAAAAAAAAGGTTCAGGGATTGTATAACGGAGATTTACAAAAGTACTGCAATATTTGGACAGTTTTTGCAAATACCCATGCAGTCAGGTTCCTTAAATATGCTTCTGTCCTAATTTGATTGCCGTAACTTCTCTTAAGACATACCAGAAGAACACCTAGAAGTTTCAGCTTGATATTCTGGGGGGTTCTCACCTGGAAACAACAGGAACATGTCCTGGGAAGGCTGAAAAAAATCTAGGAGTAATATTGCCTCTTTTGGAGTCATGGCTAAAAGAAGGAAATACATGAGAAAAAGCCATCCAAAACTGCTCTCACATAATTTTTCGCAATTCTCTCTCACAAGTGATGAACACAGGGCCTGTCCTTCAATCTCTTTTGAACCTGAAACTTCATGAAATACTGGATTTTTTGTTAGGAGGACCTTTTGAGATAATTATCTTGGTTCTGTCTCAGAAATTCCTAAACTGGGGTAATCTACCCCTTACAACGGTAAAAATAAACTCAGATATCTCTCAGCTCTGCCTGCTCCTTCTGTTTCATCCTGCATCTTGAGAGGAAATGAGTTGAGATAACAAAACTGAAAGCCAGCACGCACTATAACTTCCCAAGATAAAGCAGCATTGTTTCCAGGTTGCACCTGCTCCACCGAGTTGTAAAATATAAGCATTGAAGCAATAACACTGTTTATGGTCCTGAAGAGGTTGATGGCTGGTGCCAGTGCTTTGCTGTGGGGGGAACTGGAGGGGGAGGAAGATGCATCGGTGGGAGTGTGTGCGGCTGGGGGGAGCCCTGCCTGGGGCTTCAGTGTGACTGACCGACACCCTCAAACCTGGGAGTAAAATTTTACAGTGGAGAATAACTGCAGCGTTGAGGAGATTCAGTAGGAAATAAACTGCTGATGAAGCACACAGGTTAGGAGTTTGGAAAGTAGATTGACACTGTTTTGTCTGGATGAATCTGTAGATTTTTCTTATTCAGGCTTCTACCATGAGTTAGAAATTGGCCCCAAACCAAATCATCCGATCCAAACAGTCCAAAAGTCTAAATGGGCTGAAATCAAACTCTGTCTACCTTTAACGAGCAGAAAGTGTAGCTCATCATCCCTGACATTTTCCTTTGCTTTTAGTTTAACAAGAACTGGATTTTTATGGGTTTTTTTAACCTAGCTGTCTTATTTGCTTTTTAGTATGGCTGAGTAAAGAATGCTTGAACCATGTTAAACTTTAATGAATAAAGTGCTAGAGAACCACAGGTTTAGTGCTGGGCTAAAAATGTTAGGTCTGAAAAGGGGAGACCAGATTTCCATTTTTATTTACTAATATAAACCCTAGCATTAATAATTAATCTCAGATTCTGTTAAGGAATACTTTGGTGTTCAAGGAAAAGATAGAGATGGGAGCGGTGTGCAAGGGTCAGTGAGACCAACGTGACATGGCACAGACTTGTGTAGTCACCAGAGAAACCAGCTGGTGTAAATTTATTCCTGATAATGCACAACTTCAGAAAAACTTACTAGTTTTGCAAAGGAATCTTTACAGCTCATTGTTCATTTTTAATGCCTGACATACCTTGCCAGCAGAATGAATAGTTACTGTCATTCTGTTTTGTTTGTATTTCCTTATAGTCCAACATCTTCTGCACCATCCAGGTGAGATTCAAACACCACCAATAAATTAAACCACCTGCCGGGGAGCCTTTATTGTTTCTGGGGATTGCATCTGTTGACACTAGATGGATGGTACAAGATAAAGAGAAATGCCCACGTTAAAAGCCGTGAGGGGGGATTTAAAACTTTCCGAGGACCTGAATTTGATTCAAATGCTGATTCAGGTTTAAGTCAAATTAAATGTTACTTGTCTGCTCTGAACCATCCCAATGTGCTGCTGCTCAGTGGCTTTGTTTCTACGATATTCACCTGCAGCTCTGAAAAGGGGAACCAGAGTCCAATTAACCCTAGAAGTGTATTATAACAAAAAATTCATGCTACCCAGGGGCAGAGTTACAGAGGCAGGATAGCAGCTCCTGTGCCTATCATTATGCCCTTACTCAGAGGTGTAATATAGAACAGGTTATCTTGCCTCAGGTAACAGTCCCAAGGCATTGAAACATCTTTTCTTTTCTGATAGGCAACTTGAGTATCTCCTTAGAGAATTCTGCGGGTTGTTAATTATAAAAAGGCAGTAAAATTGTGAAAGGAAAGACCAAGGCTGTGATTCTGGATTACCCTGCTGAGCCATAAGTACCATATAACTAGAGTTATGGGAAGAAATTAATAGAAAATTAAAGCTGAATATCAGGAAAAACTTTGCAACAGTGAAAGCCACTAGACTATGAAGGAGTCTCCCATGTGAAACAGTTGATGCTCTTCCTGAGAACCTCAAAGCTGAGCTGGACAAAGTGTTCTGTGAGGAACCATCTCGAAGAAGCCTTGCAGACGGATCTGTTCTCCTGATGTACCCAAAGCACCCAGAATATGAAAGTCACTGTAGCCTTGCCAGGAAGCCCCTGTTCCTTTGCTTTCCTTGTCAGTGATGCTCCTTAACTTTGTTATTACATGGGGTTAAAAATATTCCGTTAAAATATTTAGTGGCTCTCTCACTATACTGATCAAGGGTTGCTGCAAGAGGAGAAGTCTTCATAGATGTGCTGGTGCATGTCAGTGTCCGTTATACACACCAGAATGCGTTTATTTTTCCATCAGAAATTTCTCTCAGCCCTGTTTTCTTCCTGGTAACACAGTTCTTGTAACACTCACCTTGAATGTTTTAACCTCAAATATTTCAGTGGGCTCTATAGCATTTTTCAGAGCAATTTTTGTTTTTATTAATGACATTCCAAAACCAGTTTATTACCCTCTCTATGCATTTCTTAAGTCTGGTTTTTGCAGGTCTAGCCTACATAGCACAGGATGTGACAGTTTCTATCTGGTTTTATTTTTATTGCTGAATACAAATGTAGAGTTTGTCTTTGGGTATTGCTGCTGCCCTGCAGCTCTGGTGGTTTTTTATGCTCTGTCTTTTCACTGATCGTGTGTAGTTTTTCTTCTAAATGCCTTTTCTGCTGTTTACGGGAGTTGTGAAGTATTCACTGACTTCATGAGATGTGACCAATGCGTAAGGAGGAAATGGGATCTGATTATTTAAATTGCATGGAAAAATATGCATGCTGTCAAAACAAAGAAGAGCGTAGGGTTGTGTTCTCACTCTCACACAAATCAGGAGTGGCTGTATTCAAACCAGTGGACTGATGTCACTGCAAACCCAATTTCAATATCAGTAAAATCAGGTCTACCAATTCAATCTGCAATACCGGACTTTTCAGGGACACATTTCATTGTGAAGACTGCTTATCTTTTACTTACCCTGCTGCCAACAAAGCTAATAGTAATTAAAACTGGCATAACATATTTTCCAAATCCTGGTTACTTTTTGTCATTTAACAACACTTCTTATAGTTTCTCTCATTTTCTGTGGATTTATTTTGCAGTGGTGATAGCATTTTACTATTATTGGTTTTACTATTCATTATTTTCAATATGAAAGTGCACTAATTAGCAAGGGTCTTGGGAAATGTTTTCATATCAAAACTGGTTTTAAACTTTCCTTATTAAGCTGTATATTTCAAGTTGATTGAAGCGCACTAAGGTTTGGACTGGCTTGTGTTGCGCAGCATTACCTGAGCAATGCAGTTCAAAGTGCTCCAGATTTCTGCCTGTGCAACTGGGTTAATGATCGGATTCCTAAAGTGGGATTCACCTCCTGAAACTGTACCATCAAGTTTCACTTAGGGCTACACCAATGCAGAGAAATGGGCATTTCCAGGAGTATTTCATCCTATGCTAACAGAGCCCTCGAAGCCGGGTGAATGAGTTATACTCCATAGGCACCCCTCGCTCTCCCCTGAGTATGGTGGTAGGCAAGACTATTAGTTTAAAACAAGGTAATTAGGTATTCAATAGCAAAAATGAGGCAAGACGACTCTTGGCCCTAACATCTATATAAACTGGGAAAAAAAAAAAAAGCAAGCAAACTGTTTTCTCACAAAAAAAAAAAGAATCTTTAACCTTCATTGGGCTGATACTTATGTACCTGCAGAAGCAGTTAGACTGCGTACGAGAGAGTTGTTGGCACTGGTTCTCTTTGCTGTACCACCTTCCAGCCATGGGGCCCGAGCGGTCACGCACACAACGGTACCGTACAGTGCAGCGTCGGGACGGGCCAGGAGGTGGTTATTTCAGGCAGAATGACTCCCTGAGCTGCACACGTGTGCTGGTAGGTGCTGGTGTTACTGTACAGCCTGGCTTTAAATCCAACATAGCTCTGAAACATTATGTAACTGGGAGAATGGATTTATGTTAATTTAGCTGGTTTTTTAAAATGGTCCAGGTTTTGTATATTAATAATTTTATATCATTGCTGATGTAGGGTGCAGCTTATAAGAAGACAAACTATGTTTCCTTACAGTTATCTCAAGTAAAGAACAGATAGCATTGAGGCTCATCTGATTATATTATACTTCTGTAGTTTAAAAGATTTTCCAATTTTATCTATTTATAAAATTACTTGAAGCTGAGGATTAAAGAGAAAGGTTTAAAGCAGAAAAGCTGATTTAAGACTGAAGATCTTTCTTAGCAGCATCCATTTAAAGTTAATCTTTTATCATCTGTGAAGCTGATTACCTAACATATAAAACCTATAAAAATTATCCTCTCTTTTATTATGCAATACAAATATTGTATTCTTTCAAATACAGTTGATCATGAATACTACTCAGAAAATCTGTTAACAAAACAGTAGTCATAAATGTTGAGAGATAAGAACAGACCATGATGGAAAGAGGTAGAAGGATAGTGGAAAGCTTTGTCATTGTCACTCGCAGCAGTGAAATAGAGTCGTAGGATCATGGAGAGGGCTTGTAAGGCAGAGATATAGTTCTCCCAAGATAGTGAAAGGTTTAATATTTAAACATACTTGACAGAGAACATACAAGAGGTGCATGATATACTCTTACAACCTATCTATTGATTTCACACGCTCTTCTGCCTGGATATGAAATACTCCAGATACCCCTCCATGCATCATTGCCAAAGTAACAATAACAACACACGTTCAGGTTGGGCCTCCTGAATATTTGCTTCTTGCATTCACCTCCGTAACTCTCTGATGCCAGCTAACTCATTTTCTTTAGTCCAACTATCAACAGTAGTAGCAACGATACCAACATCCACCAAAAGCAAAGACCACAGGACAATTATGCACTTTTGTTGAAAATACGTATCTGTCTTCTAAATGGCTTGGGCTGTTTCAAGAGTTCATGTTTTAAATAGCCCAAATAATACTGCTTGCTTGCTTAGGGAAATAAAATCTAATTTCTAGTAATTAAAGCACATTAACCTGATTAAAAATTATCTCCATCATCCAGTACTTAATACCTAGCAGCTTTGTTGCCGAGGCAGTATTGGTTTACGCTGAGAAGGGATTGCTCTGTCAGATCGGCATGTTCAGCAGCAAATAAAATAGGGGGAACTGGAGACGTTGAAAGTAAAAAGGGAGCTGGTAATTTTAGAAGTGGTTATTTAATTTCCTTTGTGTTTATCTGGCCAGCAATAAGAGTTTCATGGGAGGAGAGAAAGACTATCCGTTCAAAATTACTTGAAGTGCTGGAGGGTTTTTCCTCTGAGATGACAACTCAAGGAAGATTCTTGAGCATGACATGTAGTTGGAACAAACTACTGGCATCGCAGAAAGCTCCATCCTGTCCTGGGACAGCTGTGTTACAGTGACGTATAGGAGCAATGCACTTGGCTCCAGCTTCCATATCTACACTGACACCCAATACAAAAGAAGAGGTAAAACGGAGTAGTGACAAGATTTTCAAAGTGGGTTAACCTCTGAACTTCAAAAGAAATTTAAAAATGTTAAAATCAGTTACTGCTGGTTTAGCACATCTTATTTTTTGTAAGTGGAACAAACAAGCGAAAGATGTGAGATGTGGCCCTAGAATACCACTCATTTAGACATGAACAGTACAGTGAGATCCTTCTGGAAGAACGCACAGATAACCCTCTGCGTTACTGCCATGTGCTAAGTATGGGGTATATGTTATCACAAAAAGTTTTATCATCATTTTAGAAAGAGAAGAAGTATTAATCTTTATTGTTTCAGTAAGGGGAAAAAAACTGTAAACCTTTTAGATTCACATTCTAACCTTCTGTATTTCATTTTGGAATTTAGAAGTTGGGCATTTTTCTGCTCCACACTAAGAGGAGTTGTTGGAGCAGAATCACTACTACACGCTACCAAGGTGTTGCATGCAACCCCATATTATTCTTTCCAGAGGACCAAATTCTGTGGATTACAGCCTGGCAGTAACCTTGCAGAATCAGAGGCATTACAAATATCTGAGCTGAATTCAATCTACTGTGTAATTCAGGTGTTAAAAAATCTTGGGAGAGAGACAGCAAATAGATTGAAGATATTTTCACCATCTGCAGTTACCTACCAACTGTAACTCATGGTTCGTGTTTCAAAGGAATGTAAATGATGCTTTTTGAGTGAATTGGGAGTTCATTAGTTAAGAAACAATATGCCATTTCCCAGAGTCATAGATCCTACATAACATAAAATGCACAAGGAAATATAGAACCTTATAGGTACCTATTTTTTCTGGATTTCAGTTTACACTGAGTAAAAAAGAAAGAGCAGTGTACCATCGTGCCTTATAAACTTGAAGTATATTAAATATAAATCATTCTCATGCATCAAATGCTACTTGTTAAAGGAAAATATGCATTAAAAAGATTTTTTTCAATCTGAGGTCTGCCTTCTAGCATCAAAGATCAATGTGCAGTCTGATTAAGTTGTGCTCTATAGATTTCTGCAGTCAAGTTCATCAAAGAACCCATTTCTCTTCCTCTAATGATGCTTGAACCTGAAGTTCTTCTCTGAAGTACTTTAATTTTCACTTGGTCATTACGAGAAGACAGTGACTTAATGAACTGCAAATCGGAGAAGAAAGTAACATAAATCATTTTTGCATCCTTTTTTGTGGTATTAGCATAACTCTTCTTTCATCATTTTAATGCCTCTAGTGATTTCTCCACGTATGAGGGTAAAAATTAAATTATACTGCATTTTTTGCAATCCAGTGCACCAATAAAAATATAAAATCATTAGAATAATCAAGATAAATTAATGTCAGCAAACTGTAATATTATTTTACATTGTCCCGCGGTAGATGTTACAGTGAGTTTACTGCTGAGATAAAAGTCACTAAACATTTATCATAAATAATAAGTAAAAAATTTGTAAACCATTCTTCTGTGAAGACCTTCTCCAAGACACTTATTTAAAAAATATAAGTCAATGGTTTTTTGCCTGAGTGCTTCTGCCTGAAAATAATATTCAGGACTCAGAAGTGAGATAGTAATTTAAGGTGTTTTCTTCCTGGCCTCATGTTTCCCGCTCCTCACTGTGCATATTTGTATAACCTTACAACTCATGCTACCATCGTGTTTTTCTAAAATAGAAGACTAAACCAGTCAGGAAAAAGAATATACTTGAAGAGGTAAAAACAAAATAAATGCATGAATCACATCAAGCAGCTATTTACGGCAAGTAATGGTCCAGGGGTGGTCACGGGCGGTGCAGAGCAGCCCTGGGGTGGCTGGAACTGCGACTCGGTCCGCTCTGCCTCCAGCGTCCCTCTCACCCTCTTCATTCCCTTGGGGCACTTAAACCAAAGGTGACATTTTCTCTGCCCTTTTTGCAGTCTTTTTTAATGTTACACTAATTTTGCATCTGTATTTCTGTTTCTACCATCTGCCTTTCTATTAATGAAAAAAATATTTTAAAACCATCAAATTACTCGTACACTCCCAGTACCAGTGGAGAGCTTGTTTTTATTCTCGAGTGTTGATTATAGGTGATGAGGTCCTTGCGCTTGCCATGTTCTGGAAAAGCTCTGACATATATGTATAAAGAAAATAAATATTTATGGTCACTGGAGCCTATTAACCTTCTAAAAAACTGAAATTAAAAGCTTGAATTAATTGCAAGTGAATGGTTCAAAATTGTCACTTACACTTCTTCAATGTAATGGTTTGAAAACAGCAAATGTTTCAGAGTAAGTGCTCGGTGAAAACGGAAATGGCTGGCTTAAAAGGGACTGTATGTAGCTTTTGGAAAATAAGAGTTTTCTGAACTTGACACTGCTTTACTTCAGCCTATCTGAACAGCATGTGCTTCCAAGGCTGAAGTTCCTTATAAAACCAGGATGGAGTGAAAATCACGGCGGTAGCTGTGCAAATGGGTCCCCCAGCGCCTTTAGGCTTTCCTTATTAAGCACAAAGTAACACTTAAGGCACTGAGCAACTTCAAAATGAAGACATACATCTTCTGGGGCAATCACCTATACAGGTAATACTCCAACAACAGGAGCTGTTTAGCTTCATATGCCTTAATGGTCTTTATGCATTTTTTTTCTTCATTTATTTTAGAAAATGATCTCATTTCAGTAGTGGCTCCGATGGGAGCTATCGAACACTATTAGGCAACAGGAGCAGCTTAGTCCTGGTAACACACCTTTAAGGATCATGTGGTATTTCTCAAGAAACATAAAGCTACTACAGATTTCAGTTCAGCTTTATGAAACTCTGTAGTAAACACAGGATAAAGCAGTTCTTTATTAGACTTCTCTGTTACAAAGAGCCAAATGCTGTTACTCTTGCTACCACCTGGGATTTGCTCTAATAACCATCAGTGAAGGCGAAGAAGATCTTTTTCCTTTTAATTATTCACAGTCCCAAATCACTGGCATTATCTAGCTGTATTTAAGACTGAAATTTAATCCTAAAATATAATTGCCATCATTAAAATTTTCTCATTATTCTTTTGTGTATTTCATGCAAGGGAAGATTTTCTTTCAGCTTTAAAATTTCATTTTCAGAAATATATGCACATCTCTAACTTTATAATGCAATGCTATTATTTTATTCAGTGGTCATTGTTACCCTTAAAACCCAAAAATTCAAAAAACCATAATTCTCTCTGTCACTCTATACTCATTATAAAGTGTTTCACCTCTGTGTTAGTAGTCACACGAAACAGGAAAATTCCGTTAGGGTCCTGGATCCCATTCAATGTTCTTGGCTCATTCTTATTAAAAATAAAGTTTTTCTGACAAGCTGAGATGACAGCAATGGAATGCAAGATGGTAGAATCCCAAAATGTCTAGTGCACTTACTCTGCTATGCTCTCTGTGTAGTAAAAAACTAAAACAAATTAAACAAAGGCACTTTTATTGTCATACTTAAATACTGCAGTCTACAGCCTTACTTTCAAACCCTCTCAGGTCGTCCTAAGCACCAAAGACCTGTTTAGAAAATTCTGAGCTAGGTTCTACAAGGAAGGGAATAGATTTCTCCTCCTTCTCTTATGTCTCTCTTGCACCCTCATCAGGCAAGCTAATATAATTTTTGAGCAAATGCAAGCCTCTCCCTTATTTTCTATTCATCCTCCCCGAGAAAAAATCCCAACCTCTTCTTTCTGGGGAATAGGGTTTGCATTAATTGCTGCTTCAAACAGCATACACTTAAACATGGAAATTCAGCCTGAGATGAGACAGTAATGGAAATCTTGCCCCAAAAAAGGCAACAACTTTTCTCATAAGGATTCCAGTGCAAAAGAAAAGAGACAGAGAAAATATGCTACAGGGCACATAAAGAATCGATTCCAAACCAAATGTGTTTCAGAGATTTCCCACAAGGCAGCAGCAGCTTCTTAATGCAGTTCATTCACAAACTCCTTCAGGGAGCTCAGTAAACAAAGGCAGCTGATCCTGCTTCTCTGCAGTTCCACGGGAAGGAGTACATTCAAATGTACTCAAGGATTCAGAGGGGTGCTTCCAGCTTCCAGAGCAGCCGGTAAGCAGTTGACCACTCATTGGCTTTGGTCCTAACAATTCAGGCTGAGTTAGAACAGTCCCTAGTGGAGCTGGGTACCATTTTTTAATTGAGATTCAGTGGCAGCTGAGTTGCTTGCTCCCTTGAACGTCCAAACCTTGAGTCAACAAGAGCTAAATGAACAGAAACAATTCTCATGGCGCAGGACTCGATTGGTAGCTCTGCAGCCACCTGTCACTCTGGTGTCTAAACTCATCTAAACCACCTCAGCTCAGTACCAGTTGCAGCAATCCCCATGGATTTCAAGGACTCTCCAGCAGCACCTCATGTTTTTGGCAGCCAAAGCTAGGCTATAAGCAATAATTTCAAATTTGGACAAGGTGCTTTTCTGTTTTCTTTTCTTTAGGCTTATTAATTCAGGACTAAACAGGTCCAAAGAGAAATTGTAGGCAAAAGAGTGAATGAGAAGGGGAAGGACCAGAGAAGCACTGGATCTGACTACATTAAACGTGAAATTCTTTCTGCAACACCTGGCCGTTTCTGTTGCAAACTATAGAGCAGAAGATATGTGATTTGGCAAGATCATCCACAATAACTTATGAAATAAAATGGAATATAAAAAAAAAATCACTTTTGGTAAACTTCCTAACATGAAAACTCAAGAGATCTTTCCAAATCCTGTTTACCAAACCTGTCCTACCTTAATTAACAGAGAGCACTTCACAATGTGAAACAGCTTCTGAACTTGAGAGGTAGCAACAGAAAATCTATACAAATCCAAAACACAGTCATTCCGGACTCTTGCATTAGTGGCTTCATCACCCACCCACATTTCCTTAACTCTCTTCTAAGGTTTTGGGCTACAGACTATTGAAACTATTTTTATTCCTCATAGTATTCTATACAGGGAAACCATAGTAAACGTTCTGGCAAATAGTAGCGATGTACACGTGAATACTCTGAATGTACTTCTTGTTGCAGAACAACAGGAGCGTGTTTTCAATGCCAAGCAAAGATGACAAGGGAAAGAAAACTAATGAACCTTTGTAAGTGATTGGAAAGGTCTAGTGTTATTCGCTGCACACAGCTCAGGGTGGGATTTTTTTTCATGCAAAGAATAATATATCAGTATGAAAAAAGGGTTGTGAATTAGATGTAACAAAGTCCAAAAGGAGAAATTACTGCAGGAGAAACAATGATGTCGGAAATATTCTTTTTTGTAGAACATCCGCACTGAAGTTGTCAGGTCTGTCCTAGATAATTTGATGCTTCTGGGATATCGTAAAAAACTATTTTTAGGATAAAAGAGATGCCTCTACTTCTCCAGGCTTCAGAGTCACAAAAATTCGTATGGTTTAGCTAGATTTTTTTAAAAACCAGGTGCCAAATACCTCCTGAAGGTAAATGATGTCTATCTTCCTCAAGCTCTTCTGAAAAACTCAATTTTAATATCTGCAAAACTAGTTAATAGTTCTAATAACATAAAGAGCTAAAAGCAATAGAAAACTTACTGACTTTATTGGATTAACACTAACCACTTCTCTTCTTGAAAAAAATAATGAAACATCCCTTACTGATTATAGAAATGTTCAACACAAAGCCTGCTATAATCTCCTGCCATGTTCACAGAGGACATTCTTTTATGCCTAAGGTCAGTAAATAACAAGAGTTGTGAGCAGTTGTGTTTGCCTTCACTATTATTTAGATAAGAGAGACTGGTGGTTCCTCAGGGAAGCTGTGCATCGCACATCTGCTGTGTTCATTAACAGAATGAGCTGCTGCTGTCCTGGGACTCCAGACACAAACAGCCATGAGCGCAGAGTGGTGATGCACAGAAACCTGGAAAAGTCCTCTTCTGAACAGGAAAGCTCTGTGCATTGGCAGACTGCAGCCTGATTCCGCGTGAGACCAGCTCTGACCTCGTGAAATTCACTGGCCAAAGCAGCCGGCAGACGCTGGGTATTCTAGCAGCATCCCACTGCCAAAAACCATTCTGTGGTGCTTCTAGAGCTGGGCAGCCAGCTGTGAGACATGGATTCAAATGACCTGGAAAGAAAATTTGGCTTCACTGAAATCGATAGCAGAAGTCTCTTTTTCTTCAGTGGAGCCAGGATTTCAGTCCTGGCAGTTGCAAAGCTTCTGTTTGTACCGAATTGTTTTCCTACTGACGAGCGGTCATAGATTTGGAGGGGAGGGGGCTGTCTCTCCTGGAATTGTTTCTGTAGCTGAGCCAAGATCTAGAGCATTTATCTCAACCAAACCACTTCTACTTTTAATTTTCAAAGGAAACTTGGAAACTTTTCTTGCCTACTGCCAAGGAAATGGGACTTCTCTTTCAGCAGAAAAATCAAACTTTAAATACATTAGAACTGAGTGGTGACCCCAACAAAGGATATTTGGAGGCATCAGAAGAATTTTATCTTCCCAGATCAGTTCTCTAAAAACGATTTAGTCCTTGTATCTCAGTATTTAGTGACTGAAACAACTATGCATTATTAGAAAGCATTTTATCTGCTTCACTCATAACTAATTTTTAATACCCCTGGGGACTAAACCTGCATCCCTGTGCACTGGAAACTTCTGGATACACTGAGGGGGTGGAGGGTGCATGACAGGGAACCAAAGGTAATGTATACGTTGTCCCCCTAGTCAATATTGGGTTTTCTCCAGTACTAAAGACTGAAACTCATAATTCTAGAATGGAGCAGGCGTTCTAGCAACTGAACAGTTTCCTGAACAATGACCAGATATTGCTTTAAAAATCTATTTTAATTTTGAAGACTCTCATTTTATTGTAAATAGGCTACTTTTCCATATTTGGGTTTTAACCCTGCAAATATGAAGGCTATTTAAATAAACAGGAATTTTCTTTTTTTTTAGGTTCCTAGTTTGTCATTCACATGCAGTTTCATGTCTGTACATAACAATTCACAAGAAGGACACTGATGTGAATACTCATTACTCCAGCAAACAGGGTATTTATTGCTGGGTGAGTTACACACACCTGGCAGACAATGCATCACACCAAATCATTGGGGCTGACTTTATTTTTATTAGAGTATTAACCTCTGAGCTTTCCATAGGCCGTGTCATTCTTGCTGACAATAAAAGGGGAGAGTTTCAGCCTTTACCTTTATTTAGTTGCACCTACAGTGTATTTTACAGGAATGTATTTGCTACTGAATTCAGTAACAAATCTTTAAATTTATTGAACAACTGAGGGCAGCAACCACTCTGTGAGGAAAAATGGAAAAATAAAGCACAAGTTTAGAAGACGTGAGGAAACCAGTTGATTGCAACACTCTAATATTTTAGTTGTCATTGGAATAGCAATTATAATTCTGACACAACTGACAGCACACTTTAGGGGTGTTTGAATATTACTTTAAAAGCCTTTAACAATTATTAAACTGGTGGAGCATGCCCTACCAGCGGCTTAGGTGGTCATATTGCTCTGACACACTGTATGTGAGCAGAGTACAGCAATGTTCACTTTGGTTGGCCGTTATTTCCCTTACTCGTGGATATTTGCATACGGCTTGGAGTGCTACTCATTTGGAACTGAAATTTATTGTTCACTTAGCTCCTAAAAAATAATCTAATTTTTCAAGCCAATAGAAAATTGTGTGAATTATTCACCTTGGTTCATTATTATAAGATATTTCATGGTGACACCACAGAAGTCATTATTTATAACGTATGGGATCATATTTTACCGAATGCTTTCTCCTTTATCTTTTTGTAAATGTCTTGAAACTGTGAAGTAAATCTTGAATCATCCAGTCAAAAGTGCCCAACAATGATAAATAGTCGCATTACGTGCACAGGATTGCAACTGTAATGTTTCTCCCAAAACTGTGTATTAGCTTTTACTTTTGAGAAACAAGACTTTTGATATGAATTTTTCTTAAGTGCTTCACTTTATCATAACACTGGGTATCTACCCTGCAGCGCAGATGCAGATGGAGCAAAAATTAGGGTCAGAGAGGCTGCAGGCTTCTGGTTTTGAAAGAGAGTGAAATAAAACTAAAACACAGATTTAAGTGTCGAGGAACACATATTACTTGCCAGAAATAAGTCAGCTGGAGCAGTGTGTGTGTGTGAGAGAGAGAAAGTCCATGTGTTTATGTGTGCATGTGTGTGTGATAAATTGTAGGAGTGAGTTTCACTGCAGCAGTCGGACTTTGGCAGATTAATGTAACAGAGAAAAGGTGACTTTTCAAATACCAAACCAGAACTGTTCTTCTGAAATTATGGCTACAGCACAACCAAGGGTCCTGTGACACCCAGTTGACAAGATCGTTTTGTTTAGAGAGAAAATGCTCACCTGATGTGTTACTAGATGTTGTTAAACTGAAAGAAAGATGGTTAAAACTTGGTGAAATTTTCTTGTTTAATTGTGTTTGCAATCCCAATTCAGATAAAATCAGACTTACCCCTTTTGAGGATTTGTCTGAAAACTGACCTGCCAGCCCAGTCAAGCCACCTCTGACCTTTCATTAGTTCAGCATCTGATCCCGTTCTTTCATTGTCTTCACAAAGCACCCTGAACTACAACACGTTTCTGGTTCAAGTCTTGAAAAAGATGCTCTGGCTAAAATTAATCCCTTTTTATCATCACTTTAGCATGACATCTTCTTTCTAGCTTTAAAATCCCAGAATGAAATCAATAGAGATTTTGTGTTTGTTTTGAGACTAGGCTTCTGTTCTTTGAACTTTCTGCCTTTACACATGTCCCCAGACATGCAGAAAGCCAGAACACCACTGTCTGAATCAGTGTTGCTGCTCTGTTACGGAGAGCAGGATCGGGTACAGCGGCAACGTTCCTCTTGAATGTGTATGAAATGTTCTGAAAACAACACCAAAGGGGTATAAATAGGAGCAGAATTTAGTTAATATTAGACAAAATATTACTGTTGCAATAAATTACGAGGTGGTGTCTTGCTAAGTCTCTGAGGAGTGCCAAAACTGTAACGTTATGCACTGTATTGACAGGTTCATGTAAAATTCAGTGCAGGCTGCTCCCCTTTGGCAGCCGTTCTCTGCAAGAGTGGATGTGTCAGCCCCCATCAGCAGCGGCGGTGGCCAGCACAGGACGTGCCTCCGTGCTCCTGAAATTCTGACAGGCTGCTGTGTGGGTGCGGTAACATCCTTGTCAAACAGCCAGGCGGCTGGTCAGGGCAGAAGGGGCTTCCCACCGCTGCTAACGCTGGCAGATGTTTTCAGAGTTCCTTGCACAATGGTGACAGCTTAACTGAAAAGACAAGACAGCAGGATGAGCGGCGAAAGGTGCTCCTGAATGCCTCTGTAGGTGACCTGGCAGGCCCACAGAGCTGCCTTCCATCAGGATAATATTGGGAAGGTGGGAGGGATGTACAGTCAATATTCCTGATGGATCAGAAAGCTCCACAACACAGAGCAGCTGGCTTTTACAGCTGGTAACTCCGTACTCCTACTATCTGATGAACTCCAAAGTGTGAGCAGAACACGCAGCAGAACAAAACATTTAAACGTTGTTTAGACTTTCTCCCTGAGCACCGAAAAAGCTTTACTTCTAAACTATTTTTTTAAGACGGACTAAAAATACCTGCCTTTTCCAGTTACCTTCCAGAAATCAATAGGCAGGAAAGCAAATTATGGCACCTTCTCTTATGTCTCTGCTATTATGGTCTCAGTGGAGGACGCAGTGGAAATTACTTACAGTTAATTAGATTTTTAAAAAACATAGGATGGCTTCTGTATAATTCCCTTGGGTGTTTCTGTACCTCCCCAGCTTTTGAATCCATTTCCGGGAGCTGAGGCATCGATTCGGAGGAGATTTAATAACCCATTGGTAAGTGTGTAATCACCTGTAGCTGCTCTGCTAGCGTTGGCCAGACTTTCTAATAGCTATAAGCAGCAAGTCAATACCTTCAGTAAAAAATACGTATGTGTTTTCACAGCCCTGTCTTATAAAAATTCTCTGGAGTTTTTAAAATGTACATCTACTTCAGAGTTTCGGTTCAGCTCCAGAGTGTGCTTTCGAAGCAAATCTCCTCATCTCTGCTTACTGAGATTGAATTCACACCTGGGGAACAACCTACCACAATATCAGCAATTAAAAAATCTTACATCCCTGTGTGTGTGGGCACCAGCATGGATGAGGGTGTGTGGGTGTACTCAGGGGATTTCAACGACATCTGAAAACACGCTTCTGACAGAAAGCTCCTCCCTCCAGCAATCCAGAACTTCTGATATTTGAGACAGTGCATCTTCCCACCCAAGGTCTGGCAGTTAGGAAAAGCTGCTCTGCAGCTGGAGAGAAGTTTCAGAGGCATTCTGAGGAAGAGAGCAGAATCATTTTTGAAGTATTTTGATTTCTCATTTTTAGCTGTCATAAACCTATTGCTGACATTTTATCTGGGTTGCTTAGGTTGGTGTCTTGCCTTGGATTTTAACTTTATCCCGTGGATAAAATATAAACTGAAACAAAATGCAAAAGTAAATTTCCCATGGAGATCTGTGCTACTGTGGCTGGACAGTTTTGACCAGCCATCTGCAGTGCTGTCTGAGCACGATGCTATAGCTGGCGGCACAGATGTGCCCTCGCTTTCAGTCTCCTGTTATTTCAACCGCTTTCCTTTTGAGCTGGAGGTAAGCAGCACCAAGAAGTGGTATGCAGTTAGCACGTCTATGGGAAACATTCCTCCAAATACTATTATTATACTTGGGTGTTGTGCAATTGGAAACAAATAGGTGGAAAACTGTGACTTTCCACCACCCTGGAAAGTGTCTTCAAAATACCTGCGATCTTGTGCAATTTAGTGAATTTTATAGTGAAATATTTGTTCTTCAGAAGTCCCTCTCGAGATAGCAGAGAACAGTCCTTAGCTGCTTAGCAGTGTAGCATCTGGAGCATCAGGAACTCCGTTAACATTGGGGAAATCATCCTAATCTTCCCTTTTGCTTGCACCGACATTTTTAAAAGGGCTTTCCTTTTAGCACATCATTGATTGAGCTTGAAATAACATCTTCAACTGGGTGGGAATTACCAGGAATAGATTACAGCCAAATTCTGCTGCAGTTTATGGCTGGGTGAGTCCACATCCTCCCGCTGCAGTCACTGTGTATTTGCCTGAGGGGAACAGGGATCAGAAGCCATGAATCTGCATTCCCAACACAGCCGGTATTTATAAACCCTGGATAGTAGCTACTGATTGACCTTCATTGTATAACTGCAGGTTGTTTTCCTCCTGAAGAGAGTTACCCATTATCATTAATTAACACTATTTAATCAAGATTTTACTTTCTGATTTTTTAAAAGACATCTACATCTCACTGAATACTTTCAAACCAAAATTTTGTTTCCTCATGTTTGATTTTAAATACATGCTGTAGCTTATTAATACTTTTTCCCTTCAATCTTTATATTGCGTTCTTTTCTCATGTAGTTATTTTAGTTTTGCTGAGCTTAGTTTTACTAAGAGAAGAAAAAGAAAAAGAGAGAGCTGTGCTTGGGTTTAAATGCTTTTGCCTCACTTTACTGATTAGAATTATTGAAGTTGCGCTTTGAATACTAGGGTTTATTATTCACATTTTTTTGAATTTAAATACTTTTTTGAATTTTGAATCCTTCAGAGTGGCCAAAAAATGAACAGAATCAGTGACAGCTGCTTAAATGTGGCTTATTTTTCCTTAAGTTAGTGTGTAGCTGAGCCCTTTGGATTTTTGAGTGTTCTTTAGCAGTCATACCGTAACAGACAATAACAGATATTTTGGATGCATATGGTTTTTGATGAAATTTTCAAAATAGCTCAGTTCACAGTTAACAGGTACAGGAACCATGGCTCTTTTGTACCCCCAGTAGCCTCTGTTCTCAGTTTGAGTTCCTGGGTTCAAAACACTTCTGAAAATACACCCTTGCTGGACATCTCTCAAAACTGGCCAGAGTACAGGTGATGTCCACGTACTGGAAAAGACACAAACATCATCTGGAACCAGCTGTGCTCTCTGCTGCACAGAGAAGCGGCCAAGGAGGCAAAGTTCCAGTTCCAGTGTCTGACCTCTATCCCATGAAAGAGTTTGAGTGGCACATCTCCAGTCTGCTCGCTTTTCCCAACTTTCCAAAGAGCTACCGGCTGCCTCTGGTCATGTCTGACTGGAGGGATGTCTGGGTCTGAGCTCCCTCAGAAGCAGGTGGGAGCCCAGCAAGTAGATGAGCACCTGACAAAGAAAGGTCGGAAAAGAGACGGCGAGGAAAGAAGTCGCAAGAGATACAGAGCGCGTGCCTAATGACACTGGAGAGGAAGAAACATTTTCTCCACAGATAGGCTGTTTCCATATAATAATTTAGCTATCAACGTCTATTCAGTTTTTAAACTGCTTTAATACTGACTGACATTTGCTTTAAATTGTAACTCGTGCAATTTAATGATAACCTTTAATTTTCTTCTACCCTTGTAATGGGAAGCAACAAAAATAGTAAGAACTAAATTGCAGACATTAGAAGTACGTTTTGTCAGAAGAATGTAAAACAGTGCATTCATGCACTATAATGAGTGAGAATTTTAATGTGTGATAGCTTTCAACACTTTGTTTTCTTACAGTAACTCCTCTTTGGCACTAGTTTGTGCATGATTAATATTTTTATTACTGCATGAAGTAAGATCTCTTCTACCCTAGATTGATGACCTAGTTTTAGAAACATTAAGAATTTTCATCTCCCACTGACTAGTGGGAACTGAAATTTCTGAGCTTTCTTTTAGAAGATCAAACTGTTCATGAGCAGCCGATTCACCCGTTTTTTCTGTCCACAAAGACAACCACAAAAAAAAAGGGTTCTCTGTGTAGAAAATAAGCCTGGGTCAATTTGATCTATATGTTTCTTTGATGACCTAAGGCTTTTGGGTCCCTTTGTTTAAGAGTATAGTGCAGAAAATACAGAATTGATTAAATATCACTTGAAATACTAATAGAAATAAGTGCTTTAGATTCCATTTTTCTTAAACTGTTTGCATGTTTGAAAACCAAATCATTCTTTAATGTGGACCCAGTACTTGCCATATCTTTCATTTTTTCCCCTTGGTCCAAACCTGATGTTTGGCTGGATGAACTCTGTCAAAAAAGAGAATCCTTACCCGTGTGCATTGCCAAGGCTAGTACCCATTTCTGGAATTCAGCTTGTTTTATTTTGTGCAGTCAAATTGTACCCCAACTTTCTCAAGTATAATTTACTGGAGAAATGTTGCTCAGGAGGCAATGGAAAGACTATGATCCCTTACAGAGAGCGAAATTCACTGAGCAGGATTTGGTGAAAGGACGTAGGAAGGTACAGAAGCGTATAACTGATTTACACCCACCCCTGCCAAATAAAGTTATAAAGTTTCCTTTCTTTTATGAAAACTACATCAACTACAAGTCAGCCCAGGCTGAAATGTTAACAGTTCAAATGCAAAATTCGTAAGCCCTTGTTGATGGCTGATGTTAGCTGTCCTGTGCTCATTGCTGTGAGCTAAGCGATGGTGACAGGCTGAGGGCAGCTGGTGACTCCCTCCCTGATTATGCCAATGCTGTGTTCACTGCTCACACCCTACCCAGCTCACACGTACGGTTCTGTCCTTTAGCTAAACTGCTGAATGAAGAAGTCTGTACACAAAGAGCTGTACAATTCAACTTGGTTCAGAGGATCAGTCAGTGTAAGTTCACCTTTCATTCCCTAGGCTGTTCATGAACGTGTATGTGTGGGGACACCAGTGCATTCAGGGGGGACTTAGAGGTTAGAAAGTCAACCAGGGCTACAAAAATACTTCGTGACAAGTTTTTTCAGACCCAAATGTTTTTCCTTTATCAAGAATTTCAATGTCATCTGAACACCTACATGGCCTTTTACCGTAGTATGCAGGATGCAACATCTTTAAGGGTCCAACATGTTTAGCAGATTCTTCCCTCTCACGCCCCACTCTTCTCCCAGCTTGCTGGGCCATCCTCTCCTGCAGAACCAAGACCCCAGGGGCACTCCCTCTCCCCTCACCCACATCTCACATCTATAGCAGTATTGTGCAAACACACTTACATATTTATAGCCTGCTGTAATCTTGTTACTTGTCTTATTTTCTTGTGCACACAAGCCTAATTAATTGCTATCATTCAATTTCTGCTTGATTTAAACATAATTAACAATATGCTTAAGTAATGATTTTGCTTATGTCTACTGACTGAAGCCAAACTTGTCAAACTATTGCTCCATTAATTTAATTCTTCCTCTTGATTTGTGGAAATTCAGTTACTCTAATGCAGTTAGTTGGATAGTAAATGTTTTCAGTTCTCTTCTGCTGCTTAGACACTTCCAGAGTATTTTCCAGATTATTTTAATTTGTTGCCTAAGCAGTACATAAGCAAAAAATGATATCTTTATAAATCGTCAGATGTACTTGGCTGTTCTGTACAAGTTCTCTATCATAAAAGGCATAAGCTTTGTTTTGATTTTAAATGATCTACCAAATGTCTTTTCTTTTACAATATCATTTTACAATTGGGGAAGAAAGTGATCCAAATAATTCTCATGATTGACAGTCTTATCTGTCACTGTCAGCCCAGCACACATTAGCAGGATGTTTTACAGAGGCTGGAGATGGGCAGGAAGGGAATTATTCTTCCAGAAACACCTCTTTTCTCTGCAAGGGGAGGGCTGCTGGACTTCAGCAGCTGAGGTTCCAGTAGACACCTGGCCCAAAAGCTGCGTGTTGGTGCACAGGAGGATCTTACAGGCTTCACCTCTGCACTGTGTGAAAAAGCTGTGTGTTTCCTTTAAATCCTTTAATTCTTCCCCTCACCACTGCTGTTACATGCATTCCTACTTGGTTGTTGTAAGCATTTAGTTATTTAAGTTTTTGGCCATATGAACCTTGTTAAAATCTAGGAACTGCAACTGCTTAGCTCGTTAGTGAATTCCTTCCCCACGTTAGCTGGAGAGGAGTCCTTCAAATATGGAGCATGTCACCTTAGCTTCTGAATGTGCTGGAAGATGCAATAGCTTGTTACACGTTGCGGGTACTGACATCATGTGTTAGGAACAGAGGCAGTATCCTGGAGGTCTCTGAGAACGTGCACTGTGCTACACCAGCTGACTAATGCCATTCACTCACTAGGAAAATTCTGGTTCTTTGACTGTTTTTTCAGCTGTATTCCTCTATTCAGCTGCCTGGAACAAGGCAAGACAGAGATGCTGTTACCATGTCTCCCAGGACTTGGAAAGTTAGCGCAGTAGCGCTGTCTCTGTTGATGTAGGGATCGCTGTCTTGTGAATATTGCTGGCAGTTACGTCCCTGGCAGTCAAAATACACCCTGAGTAAGACAATCATTTGGAAAGGACTGTGTGGGAATCCAAACACCAATGGTCTGCGTTAGACAGCAGCGTGTTGTTAGCTGCCAGCTTTTGAAAAGTTTGTGGTCATCTGGGGGAATCTTCACCCGTCTGTACTGCAACGCTCCAGGAGCTCAGTGAAGGCTCATTTTATCCAGTACAGCTGAGAACAAGAGCCTGCATTTTCTGAGTGATCAGGCCTCTTAAAATCTCCCTTGGTAAATAAAATAAATGATACGTGCTTCTGCTGTCATCATTTGAGTGAAAAAGACCTGGCTTGAAACTTCCCCAGCTCCCATTGAACTAGCAGAACTCCAAACCCAAGTGTCCAGGCTATACTGCAGCTTGTACCCGTTTAATTAACAGTAAATCAGTTTCGTTAGATAGATATAGCCCCTCTTAAACCACAGTCTGCCTTGTATTTAGTTTCCCTGTAAACCACTACATAGTTTCCAGATAAAAACTTAAAGCAGTTTAATTAAATTGATCTAAAAGTAACCAAGTTTTTCATATCTGTATGCACACACACACATATATTCGTATGTTATATATTAGGAATACAAAACTGGTGGGAGCCCTCAAGAAACAAAATGGAAAGGGGAAGGTATTTTTAAGAGCTCTAAATTTGTCAGGGCACAGAAGGCAGAGGAGTATTAGGGAAGGGGAAATCAAACTGTGAATAAGATTGCTGTGCCAAGAGTTTTGATTAAAACAATGCCTGACGGAGTTGTTTCCCGTGAATACCTTACCCCAGCTGGTGCACCCTGCCCACACGTTACAGGTTTCTCCCAGCATGAACCTGTCTTGGCCATGTAGCTGGGGGTGGTGGCTGGCGGTGAGTTCAGCAGAGGGAACAGAGGGTGACCTGCTGGCTTGGTCACAGGAGCGTGAGCTGCTGGTCTGCCTCTCTCCCACTGATCCCTGCGATAGATCTGAAAGCGTGGAACTGGAAGATAAACCCCAAGCCACGAAGCTACAGCTCGTTCTAAAGCATACCGATAATCCTTTGTAGTGTTTGTGGTTTGAACCGTCACTAACAACTGCATCAGTAGCAGAGACCCCGAAGATAGGCTGGTCACAGATCAGAAGGATATCAGGAAACATGAAGAAGCGCCTTAATTAATTTCTAATCCTTTTTCAGCCTTAATCTTCTTTTTCATAGTAAGATCTGGCATTACACATTTTCTGCACACATGCTTTCTAGATGCTGTAGATTAAGCCTTAGGTCTGTGGTTCGCTAGAAGCAGCGTGTGGGTAGGTTAGCTGTCGCTGCCGCCTCGTACCGCAATACCGCAGGATTATTCTGTCTGGGCTGACATATTCAGCTAAAATATTCATTAAAAGTATGTGAAGTTGGTACAGTCATCCAGGATTTTAATCCATGCTTTTTTCTGTGCTTCACGAGGGTTTGTTCAGTCTCTTTGCCACAGCTGGTGCTGTTCTATTTGTGTGTTTGTTCCAGAATTAGACTTTGCATATAGCAGTGCTGGGGCAGGGGGCAGGAGGACTTCTGAATACTTTGAGGCTAAAGCAGGGAACACATTTCAGGAATAAGAACAAAAATAGTGCAAATAGATATTTGAGTACATATTGGTTATCCAATTACAGTCAGAAAGTGAAGTTTTTTTTCCTTACTAATTAGTGGTATAAGATCTTCCAATTCACAACATGAAAACAAAATAAATGGATAAGTCTCTTCTACTAACATAATATAGTTGCGAGCAAGATAGTCAGCAGTGCATGCTGAGTGGTGGAGCCCTACAGTCTTAAAAAGATGAATATTAATCTTTCTACTGAAATTTGTACCACCCTGCTCCACAGATATCCTGTAGTAGAATCTGAAGTCTCCACTTTGGAACATTTGAAATCTGTATGTTAAAGAATTCTGTCCCTATAAATTTCTGTAGCAAAATAGATTCAGGATCCTATAGAATGATCACAATGGGCTTTTTTCAGTGCTTTTGAGAGAAGCTTCTAGATTTCCCTACAGTTACATAGGAATTTTCCTTAAAGATAGGGAGGATTTTTAATAATTAGTCAAATTTACAGCTATGTGGACAGCTATCACCTGATGTTGGTTCTGCTGATGCCAGTAAGAGACTGTCAGGCTGTGACTAGAGCAGAGATACAGAACGGTGTGTTCATCCTTTCAAACCCAGGCGAAGGTAGGTCAGTGCTGACAGTGTTTTGAGTTGTTCCTGTGTCATATGCTCTCACGGCACTGCCAGATCCACAGATTAGAGTTTATAATCTGTCCCACAGACTTGATCAGGAGGAAATGTGTTCCCTAGCTTAGCTGAAGCACTGCACTGTGCACATGAAGGGCTGAACGTTTCCTGAGCATTTTTAGGTGGGTAGAACATGCACTTTCCTGTGCTACATGCTTTTGTCAGGATTTAGGTGTCTTTCAGACAGCAAATCGCAGAAAGCATTCAAAAGTTCTTCTGCAAACATCACAAAGAATAGGGACACAGAACGATGGCTTTACCCAGAAGAGCAAAAGAGCCAAGGGACCTTTCCACCCGTATTTAACCTGCTGCAGAGGTACATAGAACAGGTACTATAGGAAAAGTAGACTTACAATTGTAACTGCAGCATATATAGGACAATAAAAAGAGACCAAACCAACCAAGACACTGAAAGATGAAGGGAAAAAAAAATCACTTTACACAATTACAGATGAAAACGTTAGGATTCACATTTTCCTAATAGCCTAGGGGCTATGCAGGAGTTTCCGAGGATTATTAAAAGCAGCCCTCTCCCTTGAAATGCTGACTTACAGAATTCTGTTTACTCAGCGCTTCCGAGAATGAGGTCATGTCTGCTAAGGTGGAAATGTGGAAAAAGTTGACCTAGATCAGTGTTTCTGAGACTTGCAGCATGCGCGGACCACTTCTGGTTCATCAGTCGCTATGTGTCTCAGGTCCCTGCATCGGGCTCCGCTGCCCTGGAGGGACTCAGCTGCTGCCAGCTAGCGAAGGCAGTTGGCAGTCCCACGTCCAGGGGGCACTGACTTACTGACATTGTCACTTGGTGCCTCCTCATTGCAGTGTGACGGGATCAGGGCCCAGAGCTGGAGGAACACTTTAGCCTAGAGTGTAGAATTTTTATCTCAGAAGCTGTTGGTTTGATTTTATTTTGCTTTTGTTTGACAAGACGTACAAGGAAAGGCAGGGATTTAGGAATATTGATTTTTTTAGAAAATATGTAAATAAAAAAGACAGGAAGCAACCACATTTAAACCAGAAACCTGAAATCCCTTAAAGGTGATTTAGCCATAACGTTTTTATTCAGGTTTTACTCAGTACCTATTACTATGTTGTCAATTGTCAGCTGGTATATATCCCATTTTATTCAGTAATCCCTTGGTGGTTCTGTTATACTTTATCCTCAATAAATTTATGTTGCAAGTTTGGTTTTTTTTTGTGCTATCAGCATAAGCTGGTAGGAAAAAGAAAAAAAATGAATGCTTTTATAAAAGAGCCGGCATTACACCCTGAATACATATCCCTGACATGGAAATAGGTACCTATGTATTTGGATAATTATGTGTATGCTTTTAGTCCCAGACTGGATTTGTATATATACAAAACCACAGTTTTAATACCCAAGCTACACTTACTCTTGAGGTGCAATATCAAGAACATTTTTTTGTTTCAAACTGAAATAATGCCGGATGTTTGCCCCTACACATATTTCATTACAGTCTAATGTGTGCAAGAATTTTGCATTGTTTCTATTTTATTTGCTTGCTTTAGTAACGTACGTGCTGTCATCATATAAAAATTCTGCCCATTTAACCAAAGAGTAATCGAGACAGTCATCTAGGTAGGTGAGCCTTTTTCAAAAGTCAGACTGAGCAGATGGTCTTTGAAGACACCATGATGTTCCTTAATACGTACAAAACTTTCATACATTCAGACAAAAGTAAAATAAATTCCCACAGCGATGAAAAATATTTTTGCAATTACATGCAACTTTTTCAATGTTCTGTGTTGACCTAGGCACTGGGTTTCCATCACTTTTCCTCTCTGAGTATTGTGATTAGCCAAGATGTAATCTTGAAGTACTGTGTGTCCCATGGCATGACCAGAGGGAAGGACGTATGTTAAATGGTGAAGGTGCTTAAGTTATTCTTCTATACATGAGGAAATCTGTTGCAATTAATAAAAATAGCGTCCTTCTTCTCTTGCCATGGTGGGTCATCTCTAACGTCAGAGAGCAAGCATTGCCTTTCTCCACCCTTGCTGTCTTACATTACCTCTAGAAACTCCTGCGCATTCGCTGCCCGTGCTACCCAAAGCTCCCATTGAACAGCTTCAGCCCTTCACCCACGCTTAGGGATGGAAGTTGTCATTAAGGTTGTATGCGTAATTCAGTTTGGTGACTGAAATCACCTCTGGAAAGAGGAAATCTGCCACAGAAAATTGTAGGTGGTCATACCTGTCTGATTTTTAATGCAGCAAATTTGGCCCAGTGTCCCTAATGAAAATGGATGTCAGCACTAGAAGGATAATGGATTTGAGTTCTGGCAAAACCTTCCCGCATAAATTCAGCCATTTGCCAAGTCAGTTGATGCCCTATTTTCAAGACTGTCATAGAAAGCAATTCCAAGGAGTCTCAGCTTATTAAAAATGGAGTACTAAAATCAATATAGCAATATCTTGTTGGACAAAATTCAATTTATCAACAGGTGTGTCATTTTAAAGATGATTGAAGGACTTGTTTATTAGGCATCATCTAGACTTTAGAAATAGTTGGTGTGAAAATAATAAGACATAAGCCACAATGGACTTGCAAATCTTTCAATTACATCAAGTGGATATTTGCCTGGAAGCATTTCCTATCTTTACTTTAGACTATATCAGCCACCAATTACATATTAAAAACCAGTACTGCTCACAGATTTCAGTAGCTCAGGGGCAGACCCATTATTCAGAATCTGTGCCTTTCAAATTGTTAAAAAGACCAAGTGTCCTGAAATTTTCATTAATATCTTGTAAGAAATACTTATGCTGATCTGCAAGAGTTAATTTTTGAAAGCTCCAGTTCAACTTTTGCCTAAATCCTGTCTAGTTAGTAAGAACATAAGCACATTTAAAGTGCTTTCCTCTACACTGCAAGCGAGAACAACAAATCTGAGTATGAGACTGAACTCCAGAACTCATCTTCATCTAGGATAAAGCGAGCAAGGCTGTCTTTACACTGTAAATAAGCTGCTCTACCTTTCAATTTCCCAGCTATAACTCATCACAAATAGGAATGTGAACACACAAGGGCATGTGCAAACACCCAGAGCTGAGATAGACACCTCTTCACAGGCATTGGGACCATTCATCTGCTGGTTTGCATGCTACAGAGAAGGAAAAAGGTACAATAAATAAGAGGAAAAGCAATTGCTAATAAATGGGAATGCTGATCCATAAGTGAATATGAACTACTGTTTGAAAAGGTTCTTCCTTGGAATAAAGATGAACTTGTCAACGTTATCGTTTCTACATATTAAATATACTTGAAACTCTTAGAATATGTATGATAAAACACTCCTTAAAAAGGAACTCGTTGTTATGTCTGGAAAGCTAAGGTCCTATCCAGTCTGAATTGTATCCCTACTGGAAGAACATTTAGTCCCATGCTGATTCCTAGCTAACTTTAGCACATAACCCCTTCTTATCCTTATGGACTCTTCTGCAAAGCCAGATAAATCTGTATTTTGGTAAGCACAGTGACCAAGAAAAACAGAGGGGAACTGATGGTAAATTGGCATGATACAAAAATTATTTTTCTGATAACCTTTTTCAGAATAGTTTCTCCCCATTTCTTTATTATTTGAGCCAGTGAAAAGTGTCTTTCGCTCTGCATGGAACAAAACAAGCTCAGGAATGATGTAAGAGGAAAAAATTGCTTCTTGGTTTTCAGAGCTTTGTGTCATTTTGATTACTTGTAAAAATGCTAATTTACACACCTCCAGTATACGTGGAGCTATACAGAAGATTAGAATACCAAGCAAAGAAACATCTCTTCCCCCTTGGCCATGCAGTCTATAAACAGCAGGTAATGTGGAACGGGGAAAAATAACCAAAGAAAGAAGGAAGAAAAAACAAACCCGACAACAGAATAAACATGAATTCTCTTGACCAAGTTTTAGCAGAAGAGTGCTCATAAGTGAAGTCTTGAGAAGCTTTCTGATGGAACTGGTTTTGTGTGTACAACCCCTGGAATGACAATGTACCCATGTAACACCGAGACACAAACATCAGAGGAGGCGAGGTCTGCCTCTGTGCCGTCACTTAGCCTGGAGCTCGGGTTCACGCTGCACCCCGGTTTCCCAGTCTCCCAGCCAGCTTGCACATAGACCCTCAGACACATTTGAATTAGAGGCAAATTGGAACATAGAGAAGATCCTTCTAGTTAAGCTAGAACTGATAATTCTTCAAGAAGCTCTATTTCAAAAAAAAAAAAAAAAGTGGATTTGTGGAAGAGAGTGAAATGTCAAGAAAAGCAAAGATAGGTTCAGGATAGGATTCGTTTGTTTTTCTTTTATTTCCACCTCTACTGCAGTTCCACTGTTTTCTCAACATCAAAAGGTACACAAACGTATCTGAGGCAGAGAAAATGAAAAAAGTAAAACAGTCCTCTGTTAAATAGGAACAGTAATATTTCCAACCAGAAAGGCTAATTTATTCACCTTCTTTAGAGAACCAGAAAAAGCAGGCCAGGACAGAACAGCTCTCTTCTGCTGCTCAAAAAAACACCCCAGTAAAGTATGCTACTAGGCAGAATAGCTCATGATTTTTGCATGCCACAAAGGATTTGCCTTGACACATAATGAATTTTATTGAGGTCAAATTTCAAGTTATCTAAATACTAGTTTACCTCCAGAGATTCAGGGCTCAGGAAATCATTTTGCAATAAGTATGCATTTTTTCCTCGGCAGCGATTTGGGAAGCAGCTTGATATTGTGAAATGCGTTGCTTTCAAAAACTTGCTACGGTTCTGCTAAAAAAGCTCATAAAACTTTTGTCCCTTTCATGGCTAAAAAGCTGAGGTTTATAAATTCTTCTTTTCCTTTCCACTGACTTATAATTTCAGTAAAGCATTACTGTGCTTCTCTGGCTACACCACCACTCAGACGCTGCAATTTCCCTTAAACAGGGTTCAGTCTGTTGCATATTCTTGGAACTTCATGGCTAGCATGGTCCGGTCACTCCATTATTTTAGAGGGTTTATGAAAACTTAATAGGCATAGACATTTAGAACTTCCTGGCAGCAAAAGAATTAGAGAAATAAGGAACTACAACAAATGGGCTTTTCTGGCTCGTGAAAAAATGTATCGTCGACCTTAATAATAGTATGTTTTGACTGCGGAGTAAAAGAGATGAACCTTGAATGCCCATCCTTTACCCTGCTCAGAAAGCCGTCAGACAACAGTCTAATGCTCTGGTTGCACAACAGCAAGAAGGGTTTGCCAGCTTATTAATCTAGGCCTGTGTGTGAGGAGAGACGCTTTTTGTCCTTTTTCTATTCACAGAAGTTAGTAAAAAAGAAAATATTTTGTTTCTGTGTATGTACACATACAGATATATACATATATAGAAAGATGTGTGTATTTATGTACAAAAATATAATGATACAGGTAAATGAAGTGGTGAATGCATTAATAACCTGCACAACACCACAATGTCATTTTACCACTTAGCTTGAAAGGTTCTTCCCAGGTGAATTTAGCATGGCCTCTCCGTTAATGCTACATACAAACAGTGAAGTAGAAGATACGCTGACGGTGTTTTAGAACTTGAGAAAGTCTGAGTACAGTTATTAACGTGCAGTTGATCAAATGAAATATTAATCATCTAATGTCTAAAATTTGTCTTGGTATATGCAATACGAAAAGAAAGTGAAACACACTGATGTCAATGTATGTCCTATAAATTTCCATCTGATCTGGATTCCGTTGGAAAACCTCTGGCATTTCAACCAAAGAGCTCTCTGAAAGAGCTCTGAAATCCAGGCGCTACCAAAGGTCAGTGCATCTCGATATCTCTCACTGAAAAAGGACTCAATTAGACCCTCAGGATTTTAACATATTCAATTTCACGTTTTATACCTACATAAAAAATGGAAAGAGTGATCTTTCATCTATCTGGATTTCTCACAAGTTTGGAGTCTTCTGTACCATGTACAACCTTTTGAAAATTTATGTAAGCCTTCAGATTTTTTAAAAGGCAGCTCTTTTGACATCCCATTATCAGAGACAAAATTATCCTTAACACAGGTTTTAATGCAGATTCTCCAAACTAAAATCTTGTTATGGATTGCTAGACTAAATTAGGGTAATGAGTTCTCCAAGCCCCGGTTATTCTCTCAATGACTTATTGATTTAGCCTAATTCTATACTAAGGTTAATGAACTAAAAAGAAGACACAAATGTAATTTTTCCCTCTCATATAACACTTATAACTGTGTCACAGCACAGGATGAGACTTGTCATCAGCGGTACAAAGGTGGCTATAGAAACACAGGATTAGGAACCTCTCAGTCTAGTTCTGCAATCACACAGTCTAAATCAAGCTTAGAATGCCCCAAAACGTCCTTTTGAAACACTAAAACACGACACAGGCACACAACACATCGCAGAAAACTCGAATTCTCTGCTAACAAACCAAAGTCACTCCAGAGTCTACCACAGCAGACACACATCCCTCCTGCTGTTCAAGCACGAACAGAATTTATATAAAAAAACCCAACAGTGATCTCGGCATAGAGACTGTGCTCCATTCCACACACAGTCACAAAGAACTTAGAACTTGACATAATCCCTTCACCGTTTTACCTGGCTGAAGATGCCTGTGATTATTGCTGCCTTATCTGCTAGGTAACTGCATGGTTCTTGCTGCGTGTAAAGAACTCTCTTAGGGTCACATTGCAGCGTAACTTGCTGTCACGGATTCTCTTACGTGGCTTCAGTCTGCCTGCAAATATTCAGGCTGTAGCTTTCAAGACACTACACAGCAGAAGATGGTGAACATTGAGATCTACTCTGCTTTCTTACAGCAAAACATTCTTTTTTATTTCTTTTTTCTCCCCAAACAGCATGTAATGGATCCCTCCATGCAAGAAGCTCTCAGCATCAAGATATATCCCCCACCTAAAATCCCTAGTGATCCCTCAGGCCTTCAGCCAGCACTAGTGGAAGGAGATCCCTTGGCCAGTCACAGAGGCCAGTTTTTCTGCTTTTCTCTTCCAGTAATTCAGTCTTCATTTTAAAAATCCAATGAATGTTCTGGGATGAAATTCACCTACTCCATATGGTTTAAATGTAGTCAGAATATTTTAGATTAAGGAGAGCATGATTTCACCGTAAAGCTGGTGTCAACACACACAGCAATTAGTAATGCTAGACACCATAAACTCGGCTGCATCTGCTTGAGGCTTCATAGTTACTACCAGGCAAAAATCATTGCGTTAATGGCGTAGTGGAAATACAACAAAGCACTTTATTATCCCTAAAAGGCAGCATGTGGCATATAGACTCTGTGGGGTATTACCAGCGTCCTAGGAGTGGTTTCATTCACTCACGTCCTGTGGCATATAATTATCTCAGAATAACTATGACCCTGTGGGTCCTCTATTAAAATTGTATTTTTGTTACAGAATGGTGTATACATTATTGAAGCACGTTATTTTGATCACTGAAAATTGACATATTGAGCTCATTAGCCAGTAAGCCTGAATATTTAATTTATGAGGTTTGCTCCAAGTTTTTTTACAGATCAGTCACTTAAGGGAAGTAAACAGGCAAAACTGCAGAGCAGTGAATGGGGAAGATTCTTACTGAAAAGGGGGTTTTAAAAAGCAAAAAAAGTGTGTCATGCCATGTGCTGATACGTGACACATTACATTAGGCAGGTAAATTGGTTAATTGGACTCATTAACATCATTTCCTTTTTAAAACTTATCAACTACAAAGATGAAAAGATTATTTTAATCTTTACACGTCTCTCTTACATTTTACATTTCTCACACAGGCCTTTCTTTAATCAAATATTGATGGTGGTGCCTGTTGTTCTTCAAAGCTCAGCAATTACAGTGCAGCTCCCTCCCAGTAAGCGGCACTGTATCAAAACACTGATATTTCCTTATTTTTAATTCCTCCCACTTTTTTTTAATAAACACAACATAAGATCTACTGCATTCTTGCCAGCAAAGGCACTCCAGATGCTTTGCTTATCTGATGGGCTCCAAGCAGCCTCCTGAGCCTGCATCCTCCAGACGCTCGGTTGTAGACTGGGAACCTGCTCGACTGATGCAAAAGACCCCACAGTTCTGTCCCCCAGCTGAAACCACCACTTCTGGAACTAAAGCCACAGATATCAGTCGTGTCACACAAAAAATATGAGGTTTAATTTTCTGCCTGGCTGTGGCAGTCCCCGTGGTATATGGGTGGAAGCTATACGGGATGGGTCGGCAGTGCTCTCTGCTGGCAGCGAGGAAAGCTTGCAGGAAACAGCTGGAATTTGCCTTAAAATTACCTTCAAAAATAAAGCATGAAAGACTTTGCATATGTATCTATGTCTAAGGCCTCCAAACATTTCTAGGCAAATCTGTAGAAGATCCTGATTTACAAGGTCAAGAGCCTGCTGTTCACTGCAAACATGATTTTGACAATGACGTTATACTGGCAGCCTTTCCATGTTCCTTTACGTGCTGTTGCATACAACGATTAAGCATAAAGATGAAGGCAGGGAAAAAGTATTATGAAAAATAACTATTCACAGGTACAAATGTTCAGGAAATGTACTTAAATAAAACTGAATGCTCTGTAGAAAGCAATTGTTTAAAAACAGTTTTAAAATTCTTATGTGCGTGTATGTGTCTACATATATATATACACACACAAAGAATACTGCAGGACAAGGAGAGAGCTCTCTACAGGTTGGAAAATCTGTAGAACAATTGTTTCCTATTTGGTTATATCAATCTGCTCTTTAAGAGAAGACTTTAAAAAAGAAGAATACAGTTTTTAAACAACTGTTAAATAATTGAGAAGAATAACTCTATTAAATAATTTCGTTTTCCAGCTTGGATCCCCTCTACCAACATCTAGAAAATCAAGTCAGCAGCTAAAAACTACTCCTAAAACTGACTGGATGCCATAAGCACAATCTTAAGAAAGTAAATGTTCTTGTACACCCACTGCTTTGGAATAAGGGAACATAATTCTGCTGCAGAGAACTTAGCAGTGTGCCTTAGTAGGTTACATTTGAAATTCTGGTTTGGTGTGATGCTTCATCACTGTCCCTGAAGTCAGATTTCAAACCACAGACTTGCCCTGCAGTCTGTGTAAACTCAGACTTTCAAGCCCTGAAGCAGCGTCTGCTTTGCAGAGGAGAGATACAAGGTACTTGCTACAGTACGATCAGTGTAAGTCAGGGAGGACAGATTAATAACCCACAGAATATGGTCTGGTCAAGATACTGTGAACAACAGCCAAAAAAACTTTTAAAAAATTGAATTCTCTTGAGGGACTCAGAAAAACATGGTTCAGTTTGTTACTGCACTTTGAAACTCGAGTTCAGGTGACATGAGCTACAGAGTGAATTTTGCGTAGGACAATCCTAAGTGTCAGGAAGAGAATAAAACAACCTGGCATTGATGTTTGCTTACCCTAGCGAGACAAAAGCCAGTGGCAGATTTATATTTGCATTTTTTAAAGCATCCCTAGATGACCGATGCTAGGAACAGTTTAATATTAGTGTTAATGTTTTAGTGGTTCCATGGAGCGCTTGTGCCCCATGATCCTGCTGGGGAGGAGTTGAGCAGAACACCAACGGCAGGTGACAGATGCCTTCAGCTCCGTGCTGTGCTCCCCAGGCCACCCGCTGCTGTCACTACAGGGATATGGAAAGGCAGAAACCAAAGGTAATTACATTAGTATGTGACATTAGTATTTCAGGTGCTGCTAACGGGGCAGGGAATCCCACCACTCCCTGAGCTTGCAGAGCTCCTTCCCTGTTCTGCTGGAATGTAGGACTCCAGGAGGAAAATATGGAGCCAGGTGGCAGATGATAGACACTTGATTATTGCAGGATATAAAACTGGGGCACTACAACACCTTCAAAACACTCTTCCATCCTTGGTAATTTGCTTCCCTACACAGCACTGAGCCTTCTTTGGGCTGTATCTATTTTCATCCTAAAGAAAGGAACGTCTCATACTGCAGATAAGATCCAAGGACACCCCAGCAGGCAGCCACACTCAATTGATTTTCCTGTTTCCTCACATTCGGTGCTGCTCCACTGGCAGGTACTGATACAAGTTTAAAAATGTTCTCAGAATTAATCTTCAGACCGCTCTCAGCTGAATAAACCCCAAACACACTGTATCGCTATTTTGTGACGGTCCCCGGGGAGCAGAGAGCCTGCGCTGCCCCTTGAAGGAAGGTGACAGTGAACTGCCAACGTAGCATGGGACTGAAAGGCAGAGAATCCATCCACCTCCTTCTCCTTTCCTCTCGCATTCCCTGCTTACATTTCCAGCGTGGCTTCACCCTGAAACAGGCTGATTGTCCTGTCACTTCTCCTGCTCAGGCTTTTGAAGGCTATTTTAACACAGGCTGCAATGTAAAGATGTAGGTCACAAAGGAAGTTCTGAAAAATATTTAGCTCAGGACTAGTTGTGGAAGAAAAGATGAAGGAAACAAGATAACAGTTAGCTGGGACACAACAAAAATGCTTCCACAAGTGCAGGATTAAAGAACATCATTAGAAAAAAAAAATGTTTCTGGGTTCAGGGTGGGTTTTTTTTTCCCCCCCTGATGGTCATAAAGGCCTGTAGAGTTTCCAGATAATCATGCATCAAAGAGTTTGTGTTTATTAGATGTGCACTTTTATTGATTTTGTTTGTGTTTCACCTTTCAAAAAGAAGAATTGAGACTGTTTGTGATCATAGGACCAGCAAGTTACACACGAGTATTCTGACTCAGAAAGGTAGCAGGGAATGCGTTAGCGGCGTGTGCCTGTGTGCCTGTCTTGCATCAAGATAAATGGAGAGAATAATGCTGCTGGGGAATTGCATGCACAAAGCTCTGTGAAGCAAGAATTAAAATGAAAAAGATTAAATAGAAAATAAGTACATCAGGAACATGTTAATAATGTAATTAAAGTCTAGCAAAGTTGAACTATTCCACAGTTAAGGCTGAAGCCCATCAACATGATCTCTTCTACTTGGGGATTTTGCCACAGGTGAAATTACCTGTTTGGAAACGTGTCTTAATGCATGTGGAAAATGGGGTCCTCTAGGAATGTGGTATGATCATTAGATTTGACGGTATTTGACTTGGCTATTTTCTCAGACCACCTTTTACTGATGCTTTAATATATGTTTTCTTTACTGCAGCCTCATTTCTAGTACATAAGATAAATGTGAATATCGATCCTTTCGAAAAACAGGAGGGCAAAATTTAGTGCTCTGTTTTTCCCCAAGCTTGTTTGCTGTTTTCATCGTTCTATAACTTTCAAGTCAAAGAAAAACACAGAACAAAAGAGATACTTAATAGTTACTGAAGAGTTACTCAATCTTACTGTGAGGATTACTCTGACACATTAAGGAAATTCTTATGTAGATCTTAACAGAAGAAATGCCTCTTCAAAATTGTTGGGAATAGTGGTATATGTTGACACTCTCAAGAAAAGAAATGGGCACGTCCTGAAGGCGCAGTCTGGTCCTGGAGCTAGAGGGGTTCGTGTGGCCGTCTTCCCTTGCGCACACTCACAACAGGAAAACCAGTGCTCCACTGACGCCTAAGGCAGCAGATACGAGGGCAAGACCTTGCAGTTCTCACATTGAACATCTTGGGTTTTGTCCTTCCTGGTGACAGCTGTGTGTGCCCATGCAGATTTTTACAGGCTCACTTCAAGCGTCCATCCCTCCCTGCAGGTCAGCAGTGCGGCGTGTCAGATACCTCATGGCGTTGCCGGTGTTCATCCTCTGCAGCTAGGCAGCGAAATCCTGGTTTAGAACAGTCGATCCGATCTCATCACAAGCACTGCATTTTTATGAGGGGGGCAATGAGAATGACAAGTGTTGCTCCTGTTCATGAATTTGCCTCTTATTGTTTTCCCTTTCTGCTCTGCAGAGTTATTTGATTCATATTAGGGGTTATTTGGGTCACTTTTAACCTTGAGAGGGAAAACAATGGCAACCTAATTTGAGGTTTGTACCAATTTAAGTAAGAAAATGGATTCTGAATATTTTGCATGGTTGCTAAATTCAGCTGAGTGTTCAGTGAAGCGTGAGTTTCCAAATGTGAACAGGAGGCTTTCAACCATTTCCCCCTATTTGTTTTTCAACTCCATTTGTTACTTGCGATGAGCAGTTTTATGTCATTCATCTGCAGTGTACTGAAACTGAATGTGATAAACTGACCTTCTTCCACCTATTAAACTAAACTTGCTATTTAATTACTATGCATGCGAAGTCAAGCAGAAAAATTAAGGAGCATTTATAAATAAGATCATTGTGTTTCATTTGCAATGAACAGGAATATTTGTGTTTATTACTTTTCATAAGAAGTTTATTACTGCTTATTCTGAATTGGAATAAACACAAAATATAGAGCATCTGTATCAAAGTTTAAAACCCCACAACAATCAAAAGCTGTTTAATCTCACGCATTCAGTTCTATTGCGCAGTCTGTTCTGTGTAACTTTTTACAACACGCTGTGCAAGAAAACAGGTCATTTAAACTCAGTAATTAGTATTACAGATAAAATGACACTGCGGCAATGTTAATTACTGTGGTGCTGATGTAGTGTAGGATATCATACATAACAGCCGGGTCTTTAATTTTAAATTGAAGTGCAACAAAGCATATTGCCACACTTCTTAAAGTAAATGAATGTTATTCAAGTGTACCATTTGGATCCACGCAGAATGTTTTTAAATCAATCACAATTCTGCTTTAAGTCAAACTGGCATATTTCACTTTCTAATGGCATAAATTAAGGAACCTCTTGCTATAGGAACTTTTCCTATGGCAGTGGGAATTCTGACAGAATTATATTCCATATGAAAAATTTCTACATTCATTTTCTTTTTCATTACAGCAGCTGTAAATCAGTTTGCAAATGAAGCCTAACATTCAGTCGTCTTAAAATTAAAGATGAATCTTGAAGAGCATTACAGCTATTGGAGGTGTAGTAGGAACTACAGATATATGATCAAAGTGTAATTAATTCTGTACTGCTACAGCTAAACTATGTGGCAATTGTAAACATAAAATATTCATAACAAAACAGCGAGTTGCAGAGGAGGACAATCAGAGTTTTTCCCTGCAGCTCCAGTAGGAGTAGGGCTCCCTATTTATGAATAATTATAATTATATCTCTGCTTTTTGCAGCACCTTTACTTTTGGATAACTTTGTTATAAATATTAAAGGAAGAAAAAAGTGACTTAAATTTCAGATTTGTTCAAGTGCACTTAAATAATTTATGTCAGCTGAAATGTTCCCATTTTCAGTGCAGAAATTTTGTAATGAAGCCATTATTCAGACCTCGCATTAAAAAAAAATCTAAAAGCCTACTTATTTAGAAGTATAATAATCCTATTCACTGTGTTAACCGTGTGCCCTTGGCTAAAATAGGTACATATGGATTTAGAAAAATATTTGACTATACAGTATCAGATTCAAAGCAGAAATTGAAGTATAACCTCAGGTTGTGTATTTCGTCTCACAACAATAAGATGTATTGCTGCATTTAAACAAAGGTGTGGAAAAAAACAAAATCCTGAAGCACATATAATGACTTTCTAGGATTTACGAGTGATTTTGAAAAGGTGTTTTTTTCCCCCCTACCCCATTTTGTTTAGGTCAGTGGCACCATGTACAATACAGGGAGACACGTATCGCTACGGTTAGACAAAGAGCATTTGGTCAACATCTCTGGAGGACCGATGACGTATAGTCACCGCTTAGAGGAAATCCGGTTACACTTCGGAAGTGAAGACAGCCAGGGGTCAGAACACCTACTCAATGGACAGGCTTTCTCTGGGGAGGTAAGTCAACATCTTTGGAGTTACAAATGAACCGGTACGAACTACTCACTTTCCATTTCTGCCTGCAAGTATTTGCAAACTAATCTGTACTCAAAATTGTTTCCTTTTGTCCATTCTGAAAATCAGGGAATTATTTGTTTTTCTCTTTTTTTGCCCATCGCTGCCACTTGTGTGACTCGCATCTAAAACTGAAGCTGTTGTATTTATTGTCTGCATAGACACGCTATATCCTCATACACGCTCCTCAGACCTCGCATTGATATCTTTGGATGGATCCTATAAATCCCTAGTAAACGCAAATACAAGATTAACCACAAAGTAGTTCTGAAAGTGCTTCAAAGTTCTTATAAAAGTGCTACTTCTGCTACTCAATAGTGCGTGACACTTTACGTTATCACTCTGCCTTTGATTCTTGAGGTGATATTTAATTTTAGAGATGATTCCACGGAACTCTGTTGGTCTGCTCAAGAAATAAAGTTAATTCCACAAGTAGACCCTGGCAGAATTGGTACTTGCTTTGTATTTTAATTGCATGTCTGTAATTGTCCCTGAACAGACCATAATTTAATGATCCTCATCACTGTTGCAGGATAGGCCATTACTCTGTCTGGATAAATATTTTAGTCTCATATATGGAGCACTTTTCCAAGATGCAAAGTTTGCAGACTTTCTGGTAGATAAAGCAGAATCTTTCCATTCTTCTCATTTGGACCCTTTTCCCATTGAAGGAATGGACAGGGTTTGCAGTACCCCATCCTTTGTCCGCTCGTGCCATGTCTATGAACTCTCTAGCTTTCAACTCTACTCCAACTGAAATAACACTTTAGAATAGCTGTATATTACTGCAGGGATTATTTTTAAAGATACTGGAGGTATGCCTGTTACCCTTCTTTCAGAAGATCAAAATGAATAAATTTCATAATAAAGCACTTATTTTCTTGGGGATGAATAATCAAGTTACCATCTGTACTATCTATCCCAGACGCTGCTGATGAGTCAGTTAATGCGTGGCATTTTCTTTGGCACTGTGCAACAGCAGTTATTTAAGAGTAGGAAATTAATTGCAGAGTTGTCAAATGATGGTGTTATAATTGATGGTAATCATTTGCTTTGTTTTATAAGCTACATAGATGTATAACATAGCCAGTGGCAGCTTTTTCATTAAATTATTCGTGTCTTACACAACTGACTTCTGGTTGCCCTTGTTAAATGCTATAACCAGTGAACATGTAAGGTATTGCTTCTGTACGGGCTGAAAGTTAAGTATGCTGCAGTGAATAAGGCCTTTGCTTTACTAATCAGATTTACAGAAGGGCTGTATTCAAACAAAAGCAAGAATCTGGTTGAAACATACCATTGCACTTGATGTATCAGCATCATTTCAGATATTTTTTAAAGAGTTTTTAAGTTATAAATTCATCAGTCATAGACTGTAACAAAAGGTACAATGTAGAGTGTTGTTTTGCAATATTTAGTATGTAACTAGGCTCTTCTGGTTTTGGAAGCAGGAGTTCTGAAGTACTATTAACATTTGGTATTATTTGCTAACAGACCTCTCAAGTTTTTCATAATAAAAGCAGAAAACCTAGCAAAGTGGAAACCACTGTCAGTCAGTCACACACAGCTGGAGCCACAGGATATGCACGATTCATCTAGTTATCTGAATTCCTCCTGCAGTGAATAGGAAGCGATTAACATCTTCAGAAGATGATCATTCCTGATAGCCAGAGACACATCTCTTAGGACAGGAGAAATCACTGTGGAAATGCATCTCCCTTGACAACAGAGCAGAGACAAACAGACCGAGTGGCTTAGGCTAGACGCCTCCTTTTCAGATGGTGAGATGAATTCTGCCCTGTGAGGATGTGGTTTTGAAAGTTTCAGATAGCTGGACAGGAAAGTTCCAGTAATGTCAAGTATTAATTACTAATTTGAACCAGCATGTGCACAGTTCAATCTCACAGAACACAAACTGCTTCCAAAGTACGTGCCCAGACCCAAATCAATCATGCCGAACAGCATGGGAGCAAACTCTCAGTGAAGCACGGCAGCTGACGGTGTTCCTAGCATGTACATCCACCCCTGCAAGTGCTGTCTGTATAAATAAGTGACTTTCAATAAGCTCTCAGCACTGGAAGAAATAATGTCTACAGCTCCCAGCAACTGTAGTAAGAAAAGTGTAGACAAGCTAGATGACTTTACGATAGAGTATGTGTCATTGTAAGGTAAAGGATGCGTTCAAGTGTTGCTGCTAATTGCTGTTCACTTCTGCATTGGGTAATGCTGGCAGAGAAGAGGGGATAAAGCAAAACAACTGCGTGAGAGCGTTAGTTTAATTTAGCTAGTGCAGGTAAGAATAGCAATGAATAATGCTTAAGGTTTTAGCAGGTATAGATAACAAGAGAAAAATCATGACAGGATCACATTGTTTGGCTGCTAATTGCACGCTAGTGCCCATGACTCTGCCTTGTTGTTGCTGTTCTTATTTGTGTTGGACAAACCCTCTGTGGGTTTTACCGAAACCTCTGTTCTGCTGTGGAAACAGTTCCCACGGATAAAGTTACCCAAGATCCATTCCAGTAGATCACAATCAACTCATTCCCGTTCCTCAAACAGACAAATTAAATCCAAGTGAAGACAAGGCAGAAGATTTTAAACAGCCCAAATATATCCTGAATCAGCTGCAGAGTTCTTTACACAGCTGGAAGTCCCAGCTAACATCCATACTAAGCGAGAAGTTTGTTCCTAGGGACTTTGTGGCTAGTGAAGCTGTTCTGCAAGCGGACAGGCACTCAGAGCAAGCTGGAGAGCACTGTAGGGGTACCATGATATGAAAAACAACCTAGAAATAGAAAATTGTTTCAAAATATACTGTGGTCTGAACAATACTGAGAGGCTTGTAATTTCCAGGCTTTAACATTTAACTAGGTGTTAAAGGCTGTCAAGAGAGATATCTGCAATAGTCTGGTTACCTTTTAGCCCCTAATTATCACTTTAGTAGGCAGAATACTGAACTAATGATTAAATAGTTTGACTGGAAGGGCTTTAAAACCATGTATCAGATTATCATCAATATGTTTGGCACTGTTAATATGGAAAGAAAGGCAGACTTTGGGATGCTTTAATAAATAAATCGAGCGTTCACTTGTCCCTCTGATACATACTTGAGTGTGTTTAATTTGTTACTCTGCATAAGCATCCTGCTGTATTGTGATTAAAAGAAAACCTTGCCTCAACTGAAGTCCCCAGCTAAAACACCAATCGTTTGTATCTGCTGCCTAATGTCTCTATGCAAAACAGTTTTTAATCCTTCAGAGTCTATATCATTTAATGAGAAAAACAATCTTCTTTTCAGACAGCAGCAGTACAAAATACAGCAGAATTTACCCAAGTGCTGTTGTTCAGGCACCATCCACCTTGTTAAAATAAAAAGGTAACAACCTCCCAAAGGTTCATGGTGAAAAAGGGACCCTTTAGCTCTACCATGTGGCAAAGTCATGAAAATCCATACCAATTTTTTTCCTAAGCAGAAAAATGAAAAATATGCTGCAGGAGGTTTGCAACCACTTTATGGCTGTGCACTGTAGCAGCCCTGTCAATGTAAAGGCAGAAAGTCGAGGAACTTAATTATTCGAGGTCATTTTCACAAACTCAATGGCTGGAGACTTTCAAATAAGAGACCGTAGTCCACAACATATGAATAAAAATAGATTTCTCCTTCTCTGCCCACCAAGTCACCCTTCAAAAACCCATTGACAGAGATTATGAACACACAACTACTTCATCCGCTACAGAAGATGTAAAATGAAAGCCAGAATACCGTCTAGATAAATGAATACATATTGAAAGATATACACACAGTTTGGAACCGAGATTTGCTTTTGCTGCTGCTAAAAGCCACTAAGAAAACCAAATAAAATATGGGAAAATGGGAATCAAAGGAGGAGGCTGGAAGATCTGAAATACCAGCCTTCTCCTACTACTGCAATTACTTTGACTTGCAGACATACTCTGTGTGAGTGGGGAACTCCTAGTGATAGTAAAGGATTACTTATCAGAGAGATCAGTGTTGCAAATCTACTTCTGATATTTTTAGAAGCAGAGCTGTCAGATAGAAGCCCATGATAATTTAATCCAGCCGTCTGCAGAATTAGAGTAGTCCGAGTTGTTAAATCAGAAACAGTGGCTCTGTCACTGAGACCTTCTGCACACCTTTGCCTTGCCTGTGTGGTTCCAAATAGCCTCCCCAAAAATCCTAATGTTGGTATTGTTCATACCAAAAAAAGAAAAAAACACAAACAAAAACCCTTTACTGGAGTGAAGTACTGTGTACGTACTAGGCATTTAGTTATGTTGGCAAAAGGGAACAAGTCATGGCCATGTAGCAAGTTAGAAGAAACATCAAGTACAGGTGAATTCTGTATCGTATTGCCTGTTACAAGCCATTTACCTCTTTTATTTGATAAGGCCCCTATCTGCTTCCCAAAAATTTCATCACCTAGAAGCTGAACATTCATTTGCACCTCCCGTGTGACATTTGGCTCAGGCCTGAAGTCTGTGGGGCACAAAACCCTGTTTTCTCTGCACAGTTCTCTACACTTCACCAATGTTTGAATTCCTCTGCCAGGTCTGTCTTTGGGGTTTGTTCTCTCTAGGAAGCCTCACTGGTGTGAGGATTTGCTAGTCTAGCATGGCTCTTCATCAAATCGTGCTAGCACATAGTCCTTCCTCTTCCTCAGGAGAGGAGCATTAACTCAGCTAGCAATGTCCCTGAGCAGAGGGGACAGGCATGTCCTGTTTCTTCATCACCGCGTTCCTACAGGTGGTTACTACACCAAAGCAGAACTAGCTGTACTCCTGCTCCTGCTACCCCTTGTAACACTGACGCTCCTGCCAACAGCTTGCAGAAGTTTGAAATTCAGCTCTGTCAGTTGCCACAGGCCTTCTGTATTATATTTTGGGCACTTTACTGGAAATGATGCAGGTAATTTTTAAGTATTTCAGCCAGAAGATAAGTTTACTGTACTGCAGTGCTTATTAGTGTTGGAAAATAAGCCTCTGAGGAAGGTACCAGATGAGGGAACACATGTCTAATGGAAGGGTGGTTTAGTAAAATCTCTATAACCTTCAGATTAATGTTCAGCTTCAGAGGAGAAAGTCAATAGGATAATGAATTAAATTGCTATAGGAACAGAATATAAATCAGGAAGAGGTGGTGGTATTGTCATCACTGCAGTATAAGGAGCCTCTTCACATGAGTAATTCTAAATCAGTGGGCGATGAACATGTGCATTAGTTGCAAGAAGGCACCTCTGTCCACCCTAAAGATTACAGGTGGCTTCACCAGAAGTGTTATAAAATATTCATAGCTCTAAAAAGCAGAGTTAAAGTCCAGAAGACACTTATTCATCAACACCTGCTTATTGTGCTTTTCTAAACCAAAATCAATTTTATATTTCAGGTTAAATGGGCTTTTATCGCTGGTTAATAAACACAAAAAAAACCATTTAACAATATATTAGCACAGATTGAGGGATATTCACACCTGACTGTGGTTTGCTAATTTAAGAGCTCTGAACCATCCAATGGAAACTTCTTTCCACCCTCTGTTGACTCGACAGGGAAATCAGGCTCTTTAACAGAGATGTGTTTTGGTAGCAGGCTGCCTGGTCTGTCTCCCCTCCCCTATGTGGAGATGAAACGGTGACCTCTCCCTCTGGACAGCAGAGCCCTTGGGATTTAAAAGCATCGTCCACAGGAAAAAAATTTAAAAGTTTGGTTGAAGGAAGAACACTGCTGGGATAATCTAGACAGCAAAGCTTGCACAGAGGCAGCTGGGAAACCTGTGTTATTTTATGAAGTGGAACTTAATCAAAAACATTTTAAAATGTTCCCAAAGAAAAATGAGATGATAAATCAAGATTCTAAGGAAAAGTTCTGTTGACTAAAGAGTCATTAAGGTGCTAAAGCTAACACACTGACTGTGCCTGAAACCAGCAATGAAACAGTAGGTGACAGTAAGGCAGTGTAAACGGAATAGGAAGATAAAAGGTTGTGCTTTAATTTACTGTGTATTTTTCTATCAGGTATGGATCATATTGTTCCAGAGCCGCTGACTGAAGTCATACACAGTAATTAACTGTAGTCTGTCTGCACAAACATGTGATTTAGATTAGGCAGCCTGTTGAACCGTGGCCTCACTTCCAGGACTGTAACTGAGAGCGAGCAGAAGCTGGAGGGACCCATCAAAGTGCTCTGAGACTCCTGGGCAAAGCAGAAAACCTGAACATCCCTTGGGCTCCCGGTAAAAGTGCAACATTTAAACAAGCCTTCTGCACGCCTACAAATACACCTCGTGATTGTCTGCTCTCCGAGAAAGAGGGACCGCGATGCCCCTCAGCTCGGTGGAGCCCAGGTTCACCTGCAATCGGCTGTGCTCCTGCAGTCCTGCAAGGCAGCTCAGCACCAGCCTTCTGCCTGGACCTGAACAGCTTCAATCAAAGTGAAGGAGACAAAAATTTGGGGCACGTAGCAATTGAAAAAGTAAATTTATCCTCCAGTGGCTACATAGGAATATATAAAGGGCTACAAAATATATCTGCAGTTTTCATGAGATATTGCAAATAATTTCCCAAAATCTAATACTGAAAATCTGAATGCTAGGTTTTATTTGCCAGATTTCTCATTTCATTCTGACCCTTGATTACCTCTATTTCTCAAACGATTCAAAGCATCTGAGCTACACACATTTAACTGTTACTCTGTTCATGGATAAAAAACAGGTCTGCAGCTAAAAATGCAAACTAATTGCTGTACTCAATCCTATTTACTTGATTTCACATTCCATTAGATTTTTGGAGAGGTTTTTTATGAGAGATTTTCAGCGTTATGTGCACTTACATGAATTATGGAAAGAACAGTGGGGAGAGGAGATGACAGAGAGCGATTCCTTGAAACCAAGAGCTGAAAATGTGTGGAAAGCCGGGCAGGAACAGAACCATCTAACCATGCCTGGCTGCATGGCAGGAATGACAAGTTGAGAGTACCAGTCAGAGTAACGTGTTGACATCCAGATATTCTGTAAGCAGCAGATAGGCAATATGTACAATGCAGGTGGCGTTTCTTATCAAGAAAGCTTCTCTCCCTTTGAACTGCTCTGTTGGAAACAGGGAGAAAGATGACTTTCCAGGAATATGGAACAGAAATTTTTGTGATGTATTTCACATCAAAATGCAGTGCACTTCCCACACTGGCCACGTGCTAAAAACGCATCTTAATCCTTAGTGACCTTCAAAAAAACCTTCAAAAGCAGTTTCATCTCTAACACTTTTGAAGTGGAATATTTGACTTTTAACTCATGTTCCTTCCTGCATTTTTCTGGCTAGACAGTCATCGTCAAGCCATAGGTGATACACGCTTTTTAAATAACAAATCTCAAAAGTCAATAGCCAGGAGAAGGTAGGGAATCAAGTGAAGGTGTAGCAACTGTAAATCACTGATCATAAATGCATAAATAGAAAAAAATACCCATCAAGCAAACCCCTTTTTTGTACGAATGGCTGCACTGCTAGGCAGTGTCACTGTACTCATGCAGTCCCAGTCTTGCAGTTAGTGCTATTGTAGGCACACTACCATTTTCAAAGGAAAATTAGATTTGAGACGTAGCCTGTTTTATCCTTCCCTTAGGAAAAAACCTTAATTACACAAATCAAGTCATATAATGTCCAAATTTTATATCAGCAATAAAGAATTTTACTTCATGTATAATCAGCTTCTCATATCATAAATACCATTCATGATATTTTTTGACCTTTCTAAAACCTGATTAGCAGTGGAAATACACATGAAGTTTTTGACTTATTTTTTTGCAAGGGGAAGAATTAACAGTTCATACTATAGGTCTAAGTGTGCGTTTTATGGTAGCACAGATAAAAGTGGATAGATTTAATGGATTTATTTGAAGCAAATTGTAACAGGATGTTTCTCATGGTGTATAAAATGTGGAAGTTTGGTTATTGCACCAACAAGGAATCAGGATTGGACCTAGATACAAACATGGCTCTTCACAGAATGCAAACTAAGAAGAAGACAGAGGGGAGAATGACGTATTTACTTCTTTTAGCAGAAAGACTAACAATAACACATAATTGAAAGGAACAGTCATTTAATTTTATAATCCCAAACAGTCATTAGATACCATCTGGAGTTTGAATGATGCTGTAGAACAAGTGTTTAACCACTGACAAAATTTGAGACTGAATTTCAGGTACCCAAGCAGGATTTTGATCTTTGTTTTAGGCTTGCACTTTTTCATTTTATCAGGTGAGTGAGGTATTTGTGCAGTCATTGCAGGTGAAAAACTACAGTCACATCAAATAAACGAAGGACCCTTTCAGGAGTATTTTAGTATGTCATCACTTTGATTATTTAGACCTGGTAAAATTGCCCGAAACAAATCGCATTAAGTCTTTCTGGAATAACTGATTACGTTAACATTTCAGACAACAAACAATATGGAGATCACCTGGTTTCTAGAAAGCACTGTTAAATATTTAAGTGTTTGAAAATTTTGTATCTAATGTTTAAGGGAGTTATACTCAAAGCAATGAATGAAGGGCTGGGGCAGTTGGGGTATCTACATGGCACTGAAGTTCCTTCACTATTTCCACTGACGTGCAATAGGACTTCTATTCTCAAGTCAGTTGTAGAAAGCATCAGAAATGTTTCTGCAGATCTTTGCTTATCTATTACCTAGGTCTGAAAGTACCCAAATTCCCTCGATTTCTCGATGTTTTACCAAAGCACGTTATAGGAAATTTGAGGCGCTTGATACCAGCAGCTCCATTCCTGGTGCCCAGTATTTTTTGCTTCTGTATATTGCCTCCTGGAGATTTTGTGATACAAGCTTCAGAGATACTGTCTGCTACACGCTGAAATTTAAGAAACTGTACAGACAGATTTTTAGAGGTTTGGTTTTTTTCCTCCTTTTTCATTATCTACACATATCTGGGTGTTCCTTGCCAGAAAAGTTTCCTTCTTTGGAAACAGCTTTTCTGACTCCTAAGGACTGTCTGTCCATTAGCAGAATTGCAGGAGCTGTCCGAACAGATTGCAAGCTCTACGACAATGTCAGCTTATAGTAATGTAGCATGCAACACAGCAAAATATCTGCTGCGTGGAATAATAAATACTGAATTTCTTAGATACTGAGTGAAACAGATCCCTTTAGTAATAAATATATTTTTGCACATGTTTACTTTTCAGTTACCAGCTGTTCCCTTTTTGGGAGGGAGGGAGGAGAGGAGAGAGTGTCCGTGTACTGAGAGCACAGTCTGTCACAGACTATAATCTAAATCCCTTTGGTGCCTCAATTTTAAAATCCAGCATCATAAAGCAGCAAGGTGGAGTTTTTCTGCTTAGAGGAGCAGCTGTAGGATTTGCTCTTTTAAACCACTGGGACATTGAAACATTCAGCACTCTAAGCCTCCAGTGTCGCTTATGAAGTATTCATTTTGCCTCATTCCAAATTATTATCATTTGCTTGGGGTGACTTTACTTGCTACGGGATGATTCTTCTTTAATTACAGAGTAATTTCCCTCTGCAGCCAAAAAACTACACCCACTTTGAAATGGGTTTTGTGTTACTTGGTAACGAATTTTCCACTACCTACACTTCTTGTAAATTTTGACTTTTTCCCCAAATATATTTAATGTGACATTCCAGAGACAGGAGGAATTGGGCTAGCTTCTTATACAAAAGCTCTTGCAGTTATCATGGACAACCACAAAAGAAAATAAAAAGCAAGTATAAATGATTTTTGTTTTCTTTGTAGTTTACCAAAACAATAAGAGAAACAGTGAGCCATTACGGTAAACGTTACCCTGGACAAAATTCTTGTGAAGGCAATGGACTTTTTTTTCTGAAGTAAAACGGTACAATTTGTTATTTATATTCTGACAATGGACAACAGACTGCAAAAAAATAAAAAATGTAGTGCCCTTTCAGCCCAGTCTCTCTTAACTGCCACTGCCTGTGCACTGGGGGATGAATGCTGGCGATCAGACCATAAACAGGAGAATCCAGAGTTAACATCAGATGAGACACAACAGTGCCACGGTGCTGATCCATCACCAGCAAGCACAGTGAAGTTCCTCCGGCGTTTGCATGCTAGGGGCTGAGCACTCACATAGCCACGGGTCTTGATCACAACAACTTGTTTAAAGCCTAAGTGGAGTCAAAACTCACTACTTCTGAGAGCAGGCACGGCCCTTAGAGCCCAGTGGGTGGGGATTCCCTTTGGAAGAGGTCTTCTTCAGTAATTTGTATGTGACTGTACAAGTGTAAGAGCTTCAGACAGCGTGACCCGATTCTGAACAGTCTGAACCCGTTGGCAAGGCTCTCCTGGGGGAGGCAGGTGTTCCTGGCTCAGACCTGTGTCCGAATCAGGCCAAGGGGGAGCCAAGACAGCGTGAAAGATCTTCCACATCCTACGTGGATGCTCTGGCAACTGTGAGTTGGGACCGGAATGGTGGGGATGGCCACATTCTCCGAGGACTGGATGAGCCCAGGAGGAGCCCCAGCCCAGAAGTTTCCCTCCTCCCTGATAACAATTACTGTTCTCTAACGCACAGAGGCAGCTGTTAACCCTTACCATTAGCTCTCTAACCTGCAGTTATTTCTGCAGCTTCAGCAGCTCCTTTGTTAGGTCTTTGTCCCTTACTTTATGTTTCATAGTTTCTTAGGAGGCATTTCAGTGTCTTAGTAAAAAGCCAACTAAATCATGTCAATTCTAGGTGCCTTTTTATTACATTTTCAGGGAACGCTGTGAGGTTGCAGAGTTACAGTTTTCGTTTAGCGGACTGACTTGACCTTCCCCCGTCACTGTCGGCCTTTCCTTAATTAAAAGTGCACAGACATACACTGCCTCCCGGAAAGTCAAAATACTTTAAATTTGAGGTATTTTAACCATTTAGGTAGTTGATACTTTCAGTAAAGACCCAGAAGGAAACACTTCTAAATCTTGTTTGCTTTAGACAAAATTGTGATAGATAACGGATTAGGATATTTTACAAACAATAAAGGGAAACAAACTTCAGTTTTTGTTATCATTTCATAAGCATGTCTTTCTAAAATTACTACAATTAGTTCAGTTTCTTGGGGATATCTGCCTTTAAAATAGCATGGGAGTGATAGCAGGCATCAGTGTTAACACTGGAAAATTATCAATTACAAGGTTAAACCATGTTTCTTCCAAGTCCATATTCTTTCCATTTTTCTTTTGCTATCTTACCCTTCTCTCTTATCTTACCCTTATCTCCCTGCACTCTTATCTCTGTATCAACTGACTGGGGTGGTGCTGCACACACCTGCCAAGATTTGCCGGATTAAAACTCAGTAGAAATTAATTCATTCTATTCAGTTACTTTTCAGTAGTTTGTTTGGGTTTGGGTTTTTTTTTGCCATGAAAACATTTTCTAACTGACGATTAGCCATAGGCACATTAGAAACTGTGTACAACTTATTGCTCCAAAAGTTCTATCAAAGGCAAAGAGAATTCTGGATTTTAGATAGAAAGGGCAAGTCCATTACTGGCCATCTCTTTCCATCATCTCAAATTTTATTTACCCTTTCTTAGCAACATGTGAACTTGCTACTGCCACCTAGTCCCTGGAAATTCTGCGAATAACAGAGTCGGTTGGTAACACCATCTTAATCTGCTTAACCTTTGGTACAGGACGGGTCAGAAACAGCTGTCACATTCTCTCAAATGCATAATTCCAATGAATAAGAAGTAGGCACTTTTTATTTTTCAAGGCATATTCAGTAGGAACAATATACCTTTGGCATGTTTTGTTATGTGAATGTTTTCTCTTTTCACCTTTAGCAATTTCTTTCCCATTTCCTCTGACAAGCTAAGCACACAGTGCTCAAGGACTGAGCCATCAATCCTATACAGTATCTCCAGCCCAGCCTGATACTGCGAAGCCTATATCCAAAGCAAAGCATGTCAGTATGGTCCTGAGAGGTCCATCATTTTTTGTACTTATACAGGACTTAATCTTACAGCATCCATGGCTACAGGAGCTCAGCCACCCCATTCTCATTACCTGCTGGTTTTTTTGCTTCGTGCCATGTAAGTTTGAAATATCCTGGTGAGGTGGCATAGACAGTATTTTCTTCTTCCTGCTCCAATCCACCAAACTCTGAATACAGTACATTTCACTGCACTGAAATTCATTACATAAAGCAACAGAGGAGTGTGGCTTTCAAATTTAGTTTTGCTAAGATTCTCTAGAAGAAGAAAGAAACAAATCTTTATCCTTTTCTTTTTCTATATGGCAATATGCATAAATGATTAATTAGTATACTCATCTAAAATAAGGAATTCTGATTCAAAAAAGGATAAAGACTTAGTACTAAGTGTACTACTGTCAAGTACTTTGAGAGAAGACAGGTTAGTGTCCATTGCTTTGTCTTAAAAAAAAAAAAACAGGGAAGCATCAATAAAATACCATTAAAATGTGCTACCAATAAAAGCATAATTAAAAATACGTGAAGTATTTGCAGAACAACCCATCATAGGTGAAACTTAAAACCCGCTATACCACACATTGCTGTAGCAGGACATGCCTATACTTCAAACACAAAAACTAATAATCAAAGAGACAGAGCTCTGGTCCCTGTTCTGTGTATTGTGAAATTGCTTTGCAGCTTTGGGGTTTGTGGATTGTTTTTAAAGACTGTTGTGGCATCAAAGAGGCAGTTTTACCTGAAATACAAATTACTGCACCCAGATTGCTCCAGTTAAGCTAGATTTTGGCACATTTGGTTCCCATTTTGGTCACACGGAGAGGTGGCTAATGGATAAGCTCAGGAGAATGGCACTGCCATGGTTTTAAACAGTAAAATCCATCCCTGACCATTCCTGCTTTAGGGATGATTAGTGCCATAAACGAGGCAGCAGACAGGAGTATTTCCATGCACATCCAAGGCTGTGAATCACAGCCTAACCCCCGGAGTTGGGGTTTAAGGCAGAGTTCTCTATAGGAGTCTCCAGGTACCCCGATTGTCCCTTGGACAGTCTGCCTGTACCCACAAACAAACCATCACGCACACGTGCAGCCCTTGCTGAGGGGAGGGACAGCACAGGAACACCACCGAACTCCTGTACGGTAAGAGTGAGGGAGACCTTGGGTCTCCAGGCTCTTGGCTAAAGCACAAGACAAACCCGGGGAAAATCAGGGAGGTTTCCAATAGCCTTTGCTTATGTTTCAGCAAAATTTCTTTGAAATCAAGTTCCCTCCACAAGGTACTTTTGCTTTGACACGTAAGCATTTTCCAGCAAAACCCTGTTT
>VZTO01018752.1:0-41613 GCA_013400615.1 Syrrhaptes paradoxus | reverse complement strand
AAAAAAAAAAAAACAGGGAAGCATCAATAAAATACCATTAAAATGTGCTACCAATAAAAGCATAATTAAAAATACGTGAAGTATTTGCAGAACAACCCATCATAGGTGAAACTTAAAACCCGCTATACCACACATTGCTGTAGCAGGACATGCCTATACTTCAAACACAAAAACTAATAATCAAAGAGACAGAGCTCTGGTCCCTGTTCTGTGTATTGTGAAATTGCTTTGCAGCTTTGGGGTTTGTGGATTGTTTTTAAAGACTGTTGTGGCATCAAAGAGGCAGTTTTACCTGAAATACAAATTACTGCACCCAGATTGCTCCAGTTAAGCTAGATTTTGGCACATTTGGTTCCCATTTTGGTCACACGGAGAGGTGGCTAATGGATAAGCTCAGGAGAATGGCACTGCCATGGTTTTAAACAGTAAAATCCATCCCTGACCATTCCTGCTTTAGGGATGATTAGTGCCATAAACGAGGCAGCAGACAGGAGTATTTCCATGCACATCCAAGGCTGTGAATCACAGCCTAACCCCCGGAGTTGGGGTTTAAGGCAGAGTTCTCTATAGGAGTCTCCAGGTACCCCGATTGTCCCTTGGACAGTCTGCCTGTACCCACAAACAAACCATCACGCACACGTGCAGCCCTTGCTGAGGGGAGGGACAGCACAGGAACACCACCGAACTCCTGTACGGTAAGAGTGAGGGAGACCTTGGGTCTCCAGGCTCTTGGCTAAAGCACAAGACAAACCCGGGGAAAATCAGGGAGGTTTCCAATAGCCTTTGCTTATGTTTCAGCAAAATTTCTTTGAAATCAAGTTCCCTCCACAAGGTACTTTTGCTTTGACACGTAAGAATTTTCAAACAAAACCATGTTCAAGAAGAAAAAAAAAAAAAAAAAAAAACCCAAAAAAACCCCAACTAGTCCTGCTTATGATTAGTGCGAGGCCTTATTCTGTGTGAAGCCCAAGGGTGTGTTCAGTTAAGAGGATTTTCACTGTTTGATTTATAGCTTAGAGCCTCCCTGTCTACTGTTCCTAAGTCACAAAAGGCACAATAGAGGAACAGTTCTTCCTCCTAACTGGTAGAGCTATTCCCTGGGGCAGTTAATTAGGAGAAAAAAAAAAAATCACCCTTATTCTTCCACATTCTAATGAATGTCTGTCTGTTTCATTCTCTTAGGATTTGCTTTTAGAAATCCAGGAAAATGATGAAAGGAAAAATGGCAGGGGAAAAAAAATAACATCTGAAGTTCCAAAAGCCTTTTTCCTGTGGCCTATTTGAAAATACATATCTACTTTTTAGCTATATTCCATACCGGAGATGAATACTTCAAAGAAAGCCAGAAATCTTTTGTTAGTTTCAGGCAGCACATTTGGGGGCTGTCCCCACAAATCTTCATATACATTAACAGCCATTAAAATAACCATGGGCATGCCAAAAAATGTACAGTGAGGTAGGATGTGTGTTTGCAATGAGTAGTTACTGTCAGCAGCAGTGACAGTGGGTCACAATACAAGGAAAGGAGGATAGAATCCCCAGGATTAAAAATATTTAAATCCATCTAGTTTTTTTTCTCCATTGTGATCTTATCTGTGAACTTCACATTCATTTTTTTCATATCTGATGCAGATAAGTTATTACCAAAAAATAAAGCATCTAGAAATTGCTAATACTGTAGAAACTACTCGGTGATTATACTAAAAAGAGAATTTTTTAAAATGACACAGACTCCTTTCCTAGCACAGAACACATCAGTTTTGTGATGCCATCTGTCTTTCAGATGATCTTGTAAACTCATCAATATTTTGGTTGTGATCATCAAACAATCTTTGGGCAGCTTGAAGTAGATCGATTTTACCTGTGTACTGCTAGATGGTATTCCTTATTTTGTGCTCTGAAAGTGGCAGCTTATAACTCAAAGTGAATGACCATTATTAAATCTAAAAATGTACATCGTTTAAAAAAAAAAAAAAGAAAAAATGGGGAAAGTCTAGAAAACAAACAGAATTACGGAGCTGTATCATCTTATATCAGCTGAAAATTTGTCCTTTAATGTTTGTGAAGAGGAAAATAAATTGCAATGAAGAGCTGGAAGAGACCATCTGTCTCCTTTTAGTTTGTTGTTTTGTTTAGAGTTGGTCCCAAACCAAACACCCAATTCAGACATGTCCAGTGTTTGGAAGCAGACACGTGTGGTCCCCTTGGATATTCAGAACTGCTGATAGCTGCTCACAACAGACACTAATGATAGCCCTTGGAATGGTTTTTGTGAAATGCTTTGTGGTCATTAACACGTTCCCCATTAACTACCAGTTACCTCCCAGTGTCATCATTTTCCCGATTTTACAAAGGGGCAGACTGAGTCGGTACAACAGACCACGGCACTGTGAGGAACAGAACGCCACAATTCATGGTGTTCTCAAAGTCTCCAAAATTGGGGCCACCTGATTTCTCAAAATTAATTCATAGTGGTAGCTGGGTACCTTAAATAGGCAGGTCTCGTCATGGTTATTTCTAGAGCGAAAGCTAATCACCCCGATGCACGCGGCGCTGTGCAGACTGCAACATCCAATTTCCCGTCATCTGTGCACAATAGACTGCCACCCAGAAAACCTTTTATCGGCTATACCTGAACCTACCAGCTACTTTTTAAAGTTCTAAACTTGTAAGGAAAATACAGCAAAACAGGCAGATAAAAAGAATGCCAAATAAAGAAGCCTGTAGTATAATAAATATGCCAAGCCAAGTAAATCTCAAAATACTTTCTTTTGAATTGCAGTAGGGCCGTAGGCATTGACAATATTAAAAGTCAATGAAGCAATGAATATTATTTACAAGGATGTATCCTCGAAGCTCATGGAAAGCTGATATGGTAAATATCTTTTAAAATGTCTCTAAATATATAAATGGATGTATAGTCTCAGATTTATCAAACCGTTTAATTATTTTGACAGCCTTCAAACTTCAAGACATCAATTGATTCTAATCAGTAGGTCTATGACCGAATAACTTTATCACATTGCTGTTAATGAAGCAAATAAAGCAATTTATCCTTAACATGCACACATTTCATCTGTGTACGTTACTTATTCATCTGTATGGAAAGTGGAGCCCTGCCAGTTACTACAAAACAAACGGTGCTATGGTAACAACAGCAAACCCATGATAGGCTTCCCTTGTAATTTTAGCTCCTATTGGAAATCTGATTTACAGCAGTGGCACTATGTATAAAGAAGCTGTGGACGGCTGCGTGGACACCTGCAGCTGCAGACAGTAAAACTATTGCCAGTGACTCGAGAAAGAACAGCACAGCCTTTGGAATCTGAAGTCCGTGACCTGCTGTGCTGTGCCAGTTTTCAAGTTCTGGGGCCAACTTTTCTGAAATGGTCAGTCCAGCGAGAGCTACAAACTAGAGAGAAAGATAAACACAGCAGCAACTGAATGCTGACGTGTTTTGAATGACTGCTATTAATAGTTTGCTAGGTGAAATATTTTCCTTTGTTGCTTAAGAAGCTGACTTCAGCATTTCGGTTGATGGAAAATTTTCTTCTTCCTTCTGTTCTGAAGCGATGTGAGCAGCTCCCACTTTAGATAGATTGTACAACATTTGGGATCTTTTATATTTATTAAATGCAGTGACTCTAGTTATGCCACATCAAAAGCTAATAAACAGAATGCAAAGACACAGGTTGGCAGTACAAAGAAAAGGTGAGATACTGTAACCTGCCAGAGCATCCGAACTTATTTTTCCATGCTTTCAGAACCACTCTCAAGAGCAACCCGCGACATCCTCAAAATGACGTAGACCGCAGAGCAGCCCTGCTGCCCTTTCCCACTGTGATGGCCCCTTGAAAAAGCAGCAGTCTGGTTTCAGAAGTATATTCACTAACCTCTGAACACACTGCAAAAGGAACTAGGGTATATTTAAGGACCATTTTGCTTTTCTAGGAAATGCCCAGTGAGGCAGGGCACAGCTGGATAGCGGTGCTAGCACTAGAAGAATGACAGATTTCGAGTGACAGGAAGAAACAGGACAGAACAGGGCAGGGAAGAAGTTTGGTGTTCATAAAAGCAGAGGAATATGTAGGTCTGAATATGAGCAAGGAACACAGCACGGACTGAGGTGGCACAGGCATCATTACAGGCACAGCTCTAAAGGAATCCAGCCCGTGTTGGGCACATTCACCCACCAGCATGTGTTTGATTTCATCTTTTCATCTGCTGGCAGTAACCAAAGTTGACAGGGGCTATTGGAGCAAAATTTAAGTCTATTAAAAGAAGGTGGGCATCCTCAGTTCTGTGCAAAAAAATACAGACTGACTTGATAAAACAGCTGAGCTCAGTTTAAATTACAGAGGAAAAAGCAGACAAATTGAAATTTGGACTGGAGCACGGGAGCCAACAGCAACTTTATGTAATGTGTCTGAGAGATGTAATGCCCTGAAGTACCAACAGACACATTTTTACATCTCATCCTGAGAGTCTTAAACATTTTTTTTCTGGAAATGTCCTAAAAATCTCAACCTTGATGTTCAAACTCACAATTATTTTGAGCAAACCTATTACCCTGGTGAGCTGCCCTCTTTTCTTTTGCAGAGAATTTCTTCTGCTCGACTCCCAGTTCCGCACAAAGTGATTTATTAGAGAGATTGCACTTTTTTTTTCCTTCTGGAAAGTGTCAGTTTCTGAAGAAGATCAAATAATCTTCTGCACTTCAGTATTGACTAATTTTAATTATTAAAACCTTTCTCCTAGGAAGAACTCTTCATGCTGTTTGCTGAGAAACCAACAATTTTTAATAGAATTCAGGAACTTCTTTTCTTGGGGAGATCAGCAACGCTGAAGACAGAATTCTGACTTTAAGCTGGGCTCACAGTTCGATGACATTTTTAAAAAAAATAGGAAAAACTAGCTTTTTCCTTTACCTTTTTTCTATCTGTCTCACTTTAAACTTGCAATGATGGGCTTTGCGAAGGCTAGAGTAATAGCACCACATTTTTTTTTAATGCAGTAAAACTTAAGCATATATACTGAAATGAATTATAAAGCTAAACACATACTTTGCATATATACTGCACTTACTAAGATCAGAAATCAATCTTTTGTATAGACACCATTTTAGTGACACGCAGTCCCCATTGCCATGGTTTTGTAGGGGATCCTTTCCTTCCAGCAGCCTAACAACTTGATATTGTTAAAGTGTCAATAAAAAAAAAAATAGCTGCATTCATATTACAATTGCTTACATTTAAGTTCTTGGATTTTCACATCATTGACGAATAATTAGGTGTTTTAGCAAGGTAATAGGATAATTACACCATAGCTCCATCACTCCAGATGTAAAGACAGCACGATCCGCATTTCAAGTACACGGCAGCTTTGCCTGCGGACAGTGCACTGCAAACCAGCACGGCTTACCACAACCAATTGTTTACTGCGGCATCATGAAATCAAATACATGCTGAATGATGTAAGCTTGACAAAGTAATAAAGAAATACATAGAGACGGCATTATCTTCAATTAGGTGTCTACTTTGTTTGAAGAGTTAAAAACATTCCAGTTCGAAGAGCTGGGGTTTTATCTGCTGTAATTTTCAGCTCCATTTCATCTGTGCACTGAGAGAAAGGTTCTCTTTCGTGGTACAAGAACCATACCACAAGATAATGACAAATAACAAAGAAATTAAATAAAGGAAGAGGTGGCAGGCACAACATCAGGACTACCTGAAGAAACTCCAGCTGGTTCGATGTGTCAATAGTGATTTCATGGCAGAAAATGAGACAAAAACCCCCAGGAGACATTGCCTGTATTAAATGATCTTTTCTTGCACTTCTAACAAAGAGCAATACCATTCCAGTCACTGTGCACCACCATTGGTAAATATTTACATGATTTTATGAGGCTGGTGTGAATTCAAAGCTCACCCCAGTGTTCTTAAACATCCAGCGTTACGGTCGCAGCGTGAGCACACAGCTCCCTGCTGCGCGGGAAAAGCCGGACTCAGGATTCACTCTGTAAGCAGCCAGGTGGGTTGTAGCAAACACCCTCCCGGGGGTGTTTAGGTGGGGAGGTGGCTGCTGTTGGGTACGAGAGAGGGGCAGGCAGCATCTCCTGCTCTGTGCCTCCTCCTCCTCAGTTCATATTTCAGGGGTCTGTAGCAGAAAATAAATAAATAGTGTGTGGTGTTTGCACCCTGCTACGGCCAGGCCCTTTGCCAGCCAGAATGCGGATCTGCCGTCACAGCCTGGCTGAGCCAGGCTTTCTGCCAGCAGAAAATGGTTTACTATGTGGACAAAATGAATTTCAAAGACTTGTAATTGGTTCATCACCCAAATTCCCCTTTTCTAATTGCAGAAGGTCCAACAGACTAAAGATTTCTGCAGGGGTTCAGCATTTTGGAGCATGTCGCGTTCCCTGCTTTTGTTTCATTAAGGGAAAACACCGTTTGGCATTTCAGGTGTTTCCATTACAGTATTTTCAGCATTTCAGCTACATAAATCGACCTGCAAATGAATACAGACTGTGTTTTCTGACGGGAAGAAAAGCTTTGACTGCTGTTGTGGGATGCAGAAAGCCTGCTGATAGAAACTGCAAGTGTGACGTTACTGCTGTCCCTTTCACCACCGTCCTGTCCCAGAGGCATTTGGAGTACTGAGGGGACTCAGGACTATTTGGGGGCATATTCACAAAGGCTCACTCTCAGCTTTACTCCCTAATGTTTAGATGGGGTTTTCAGATGGTTTCTTGTCTCCAAGCATTTGCGTTGCACAGACAAGGCAAACTGTGAAGCAGAGGTCACTGGTCTGTAGCCAGTCTGGGTGAGATTACCAGTGAGTTACGAAAAACGTTGCTACTGTGCTGAAATATATAACTAGAAACTTTCTGAAACAAATGGAAGAGGGCGGGTTCTTTTCTTGTCTATGTGAAATCAAGACATTATTTGCTGCGAACGTAGGGAAACACCTTTGAGGGATGATAAAAAATTGCAGAAAATATCTTTAACAAACAAAACCACTCTTAGATCCTTGAACTTCAACCACGGTAATAATTAAGGCTACTGGCAAGGCTCCTGTGTTCACCCTCTTCCCCGTTTGTTTGTAAATGGCACTGGTCCGCAGTGGGGTGGCTGTACTGGGTGGCTCTTACCATGTGGCAATTTTCAGTGCCCTTTACCAGGTACCCAGAAGAATGTGTTCTTACGATAAACAAACGCCACTGTGTGTCATTTCAAGCCCATTTAATTTATTCTGTTCTGCATTTGTTGAGCAGTGTTTGCCAATATCCTGCTTTCTTTCACCAAATCTGCAGATCGAGCTAAAAGGCTTACTTTATCAAAGATAACTGGCTTAGTTATGGCTTCTAAGTGCCAGTTATCTTTCCTGCTGAGTATAATACCGCTCAATTCATTTAGAAACAAGATAATTTTGTAGTTGTCTGCCTATACTGTCTCATATTCTTAGATAATTCACATCCTCTTGTTTTGCCTCTTCTCATTATTTCTCAACTTCAAATTTACCTTTTAAACTACAAATGTGAAACTGTCTCTTATGCAATTTACATAAACAACAAAAGGCAGCTGTACTTTCCTTAGCTTTAAAAGAAGCTTCCGGGATATTCTTAAACAAACAAACAAAAAAAACACCCTTATTTTCTGCCTGCAGGGTACATGTGTGCCTTCTTTCAGTCTCTGGCTCTGCACCTTAAACAAGAAATCCTGGAGTGAAATTTCTTCAAATCATTTCTAAAAATTTGACTCTAGCATATATCATCACATCTACCACAGCATTAATATCCTAAAGGACCTTCAATAATTCAATAAAACATTCATTCCAGAAGTGCTTTTGGCTATTTTGAGTCAAGCTGGGCTTCCTCAAACTTTTCTCTGTTTGAGCCCTCAACTTACGTTCAAAGACTTCACGCTACAATCACCAGCAATTATTTTAATTTAAAACTTTCTTCTTTTATCAGGCTTTAAGTGTTTCCATGCCATCACTCTTTAAGGTGCTGAAAATACAAGTGTCCCACAGCCTCCTGCCAAAACTTTTTGTATTGTGCTTCTTTTTGCACCTTTTACAGGTGATGTAATTTTCTCAACTCATAGGTGAGCAACCCAATCACTAAAGGGGAAGGAGACTCTTGAGGGAAAAGCATGTGTCAATAAATCATTCAGAAAGATCCCATGAGACCCTGGGTGTGTTTTTACATTTCACTTCCAGTGGATACCCTACTGATATTTTGCAATTCCATTGCTTTGAAACAGAAGCTCTCTTCTCACCAAGCGCACGTGCCTATCCATGTTTACGTGGAGCTTTCCCTTCCCAAAGGGCACGCAGACCGTCTCCCTTTCTTCCCGTCTTCCTTGGAAGAGCGGCCAATTCCACATGTCCTGTGCTAAGCTCTTCTCCCATCCTACACCCACCAGCGGGGTGTGGGGAAGGAGGGGTCCCCAAGCCATGCAGCGTGGCAGGAGCAGCAGTGACAGACTAGATGCCTGTGCGAGGCTGAGACCAGGCAACAGAGGAGAGCATTTGGGTAGGCAGGGAGAAGCTGCTGCCCAGGTGGGCTGGGCAAGGACTTCCATGAAACTCAGATGGACCCCACCAACAGCTTCTTAAAATACCTCCTCAATATTCTTTCATGCTTTCCTTGTATACACACCTTATTGTCATTTTAAGACTACAAAATCCCATGCTTCATTTTTGCCAAGGAAAAATTATATTCTTAATTTAAAAAATATACTCTATACTCAAGAGAGCAGGTAAAACTGATAACTGCCTTGTTTCTGCTCTGGTCTGCAATGCTAACACTAACCTTTCTTTGCTTGTTAGTTAACACAAGGTGTATATATATTAAGCTTGACCTTTCTTTTTCCTACTAGGTTATAAAATGAGAACAGAAGAGATAAGGCATAGATCAACTAGATTTTTACTAGCCCTAATTCGATTAACTTTTTTGCTCATTCTTTTATTCATCAGTGATATTTCTCTGTTTGCTCTTGCCCCTCATGCCCCCCCTTTGAACAGAAATGTAGCTCCAGATGGTACTTTGGGGAGGTACCCCGAGAGCTGTAGTGGCATCACGTGCTGGAGAAGGCTTGAACTGTTAATGCATCTCTGCCACACCGTCCAGTGACATTGCACGTGTGTCCTTTGGACTCAACATCTCAGGGTGACACAGCGAACAACAAAAATACCATCAATCACTACCTCACCATATTTTTGACTTGCAGGAAAAACTGCTGCTTTCTGCACTGGTTGCTGAAGACAGACATATTTCTCCCAGAAATTCCGAGCACCATTATATAACTGAATCTCCCAAATGGAACGTTTATACTGAATTCATCACCATGGTGGCTGAGCATCTGTTGTATTTAAAATGAGAAAACAATTTAAATGTATTGTTTAGTCAGAAAATCCTGCACGAATCCAGAAATGATTGATAGGCTCATCTAACAGCCCTTTTTCCTACATTAGCCCTATTCTCTCTTAAGACATAACTTTTGTAGATGATTCATTGGGTCAGTGCCAAATTACAGCTTGCAATAGAATTTTACATCAGCCAAGACATAATCAACATTAAACATTTGAGCCTAAGACTTCATTTTGATCCTCACACAAAGTGAGTTGCAGAACAGTGCCGTTTATTTATGTTTACCCAGCTCTTGCTCATCTGTTAACAATGAATGACAAGAGCGGTTGATGGGCAGGTCAGCCAGAAATACCCCGTGTTTAGAGTAAGCAGCAGTGGAAGCCCTCAGCAATGACTGCCCTGTCAAAAATCCCCCTGGAGTCTCACAGCAGCCAACACCACAGACACATCTCTGTACCTCTGGGGCTCAGGCTGGATTTTTCCTTCCTTGTGTTTCCTACTATCTGGAAGGGAGTGCAAATGGTTGCGACACTTCGGCAGCATTTGGTTGGCAGGAATCCATCACCTTTCACATGTATTCCTTCAGCCTATCATTTACTTACTTTTTTGATGTCAGCCACACTTGTTACACATCTTAGAACCAGGGAACATTTAAAAATATTAATTTCTTTCACAAAATGAGGACCTGAGATCTCATACCTGTTCGGATCCATTCAGTTAATACCATCAATAACTCCAGGGTGATATGACATTACTGCCCTTTCCAGAGGGTTTTACAAGACCTGGAAGAGCAACTGTATTTTAACACTGGAATATCAACTGTTCTTATTAATAGGTTTTAACTCATTAAAATTATTTTGCTTGCTGGACAGCTGCCATGCAGAAATTGCATTTCTTTTGCTGTTATTATTAAACTTCAGATAAACAAAAGCATATAATTTTTCTCCTTAATGAGTTCTTAGCCACTTTTTGCAAGGAGTCAGAATCAAAACAAATATTTAACTTGTCTTCTTGAGCAATTTCATTTGTTTTTGCTCCCTGCTGTGCTGGAAACATGTTTTGTGCTTGCTCTCAATCAGGTATCCCAACAGTTTATCAGGTAGCACAGCATAATACAAATATTATAGTTACAGAGCAGCTGTTCCCTGCTGTCATTCATTTCGTGGTTTACATCTCCTGTCATTTACAAATCAAAATGTTTACGCACTCAATTACAACGCTTCCAAGTGAGAATAAAGGGTATTCCATTACTCCCACGAGGACTATGGGCACATTTGTGTGTAAAGTACTGTTGATAATCTGAATTCCCTCAGTTTCACATTGCTCTGTGTCTCACAGGGGTCTAGCGTTTATAAAGGGGTTATGCATGCACGCTCGATCCGAGCTCTGGAATGCACAGAGGGGCTTTGTCCAAGTTAACAAATTGCTCAAAGATTGCTGAAAAGAGTCCCTGGAATTTTTGGCACCCACAGCCATCAACACAGCCAACTGCCTCCTTTTGCTTAGCCAGAGAGCCTCGGTCTGCTGCCACACAGGAAATATCCTGCTACTAGCTCTGCGCAAAGATGCACATTTCACCTGGGTGAAGGATCAAGAAAAACAGCAAAACACATTGCAGAGGAAAACCAGCGCAAACAATCTGAGACAGGGCTGAACTTCATCAAAGTGCAGGCAAAGAACAGGTTATTGTCATTGTTAACACACGTGCACGTGGGTTGGGAAAGGGAACGTGTTGTTTTCTGCACAGGGCCCAGAACACAAGCCATAATATCAGCCTGTCTCTATGATTTTGCCCCAAAGGCTCGACCTGCCAGGCTGAGGAGAGCGTGCTCCGTACATTCCCCCTAATGTCCTGTCGTCAGCTCCTGCTGACGGTCCCGGCACCGCCAACCTCAGGTGGATAAAAGTGCTGTGTCTGCTGCTCCCCCGGTGCACGCTCTCGGGTGATGGAACAAGGGCACATTCTGGATTTTCATCAGCTAAAAGACAGTAATTAATCTTAGTTCTCTTCTTCTCCCTGAAAAATAGAACTTCTATAGCTTGAGGAAAACAAAGAGCTAGCAGTTGTGCTGTGGCAAATTAATCTTAAAGGGGGAATCTTCCAAAGAAAATCAATAGCTTATAACAAGTTTCTGTATTGTGTCTGAGCCCTGAAACTCCAACTGGAACCAAAGGGTGCCTTGAGCATTGCAAGTTTGCTCTTGTTTTGCTTTCTTTTTAATAAAATGTCATCATTTGAAAAAGTGAGATTTTTCACATACGAGCAATTGTAGTTGTGTGTGGCTTCACCTTCATGGAAGACTCTAGTAACATTTCATACAGACTGTAAGATTACTGGTATTTCAGGAAAATTTAAAGACATTATTCTCAAAAGAAGGAATTTAAGAGGGAATTATTTTTTTTTTAATCTGGCATGTAATATTCTATATTCAAGACATCTTTATTCATTTTTACCTTTCTAAATTAGTCTGTTCCATATGAGAAACTCTGAAAATTATGTCTCCTTACATCGTCAATCTTTAAAAAAAAAAAAAAAAAAAAAAAAAAAAAAAAAAAAAAAAAAAAAAAAAAAAAAAAAAGCCTAAGGAATTTAACCATGATGCCATGGAAACACCTTTAAAATTAATGTGGGTGCAGGGAGAAAGGGTACGACTCTAACACAGAGGAAACAGCAGGTTTCAGAAGAAAAAAAAAAAAGTCTTCATTCAGCACTGGGATCTTTGAGAAACAATAACGCAGAGCAAGGCAAGGGGATCTGTTCAAACTCTAGTGAAGCAAGATTTCTCAAGCTCACTCTCCAATATGGTTCATCACCAAATGGAGATGTGATAAGGAGAATGGGGCAGAGGCGTACAAACCTGCGGGAATGGGAAACTTGAAATGAAACCCCTTGGAAGCACTGATAAAGAATGCCAAAGTTCTCCGACAAGTTATCGTAAAGACAGTGCAATAGAGGGTGGAGAGATCATTTCTAGATTAAAGGAAATAACCCTCCTCATTTCTAATCATTCAAGTCTGTTAACCCATTCCCACAAAAACCTATTGGCTGCCTGCAGCCGGGGTGGGAGTTTTGCCCAGAGTGAATTGGATCTTTTCCTGACACTGGGAGAGGTCCCCAGGAGAGCCAGGACACTTATCTGCTGAGGCCCATACCACTTGTTGAAATATTATGTGTTATGCAGGACTACAACTGCACTGTACAGTGGGTCTGGGACAAGTATCCTTTATGTGGTGATATATGCTTCAAGATATGCTNTGATTTTTATTTCTGTAAATCCCATCAGTAAAAATGGGAGTTTGATATTGACTCAGGGCTTCCACAGGTGGAAGGAGAATTTAGTCCTTAGTTTTTACCCATTCCTGCACTAGGCATTTTTATTTTTTAGGTGAACTAAATTAATCTAACAAGCTGTTATTCATTCTGGGACTCTGTACAGAAGGAGTTCTAAGTCTAAAGCAGATTTCATCACTTATTTACTTGGTAATTCACAAGTTAGCTTTGCTGCCAGAGTGAATAGTTGCACATAGAAAGAAAAATATGTTACTAAGCCTAAAGATTTCACAGTGGGTACAGAGTCCCCAGAACCATGTTATGGAAGTTCAGTGGTATCACAAAGTGATGACTGCTGAGCCTAGAACCTTTATGTGCTGTAGAGGGAATGCTCTCATTAATCCTTTACAGGACCTTTGGAAAGCATACCGCACTCATCCTGCTGTCAGAAGTTAGTAGATTACTTCACTGGCTACTGTGACGCTTTTGCTTTTTCATTCCAGTTTCATTTGTTTGCTTGCCTTAAAAAATGCCAACTGTGTGAATTGTAGAAAGGTCAACCGATCGTTCCTAATCCAGACAGGACAAAAGTAACTGAAATTAACACATTACGGCCGCAGTTTTGACCCTTACCTTATTTTTTTGGTCTGTGAACTGTTAGTTGGAAATAGTAAAGCTATGTGCCGAAGATCTTGTAATCTTACTAATGCCAATACTTGCCATCCTTTCAGAATTGCCATACTCCTTTTTACACCAATATCCAAGGTAACAACACCACTAAGGGATTTCAAGGGTGGTGGGAGGACAGTGCTTGGTAGATTTTTATATTAAGAAAGTTCATAAAATCTGTTTATGAGTAATTTATTTGTAAGAAGAATACATTTTGCAGTCAGTGCAAAATGTAGGAAACAGAACTGGCTGGATACTCCCAGAGTCTGGATGCTTCATTTATTTCTTGGCTTATAGACTGAGATAATAATGGTGTAGGTTAGACAAACTGGGATGCTGTTAAAGTTCAGATCACTACTGGTACATGTTGGTGGACGTATGTATTAGGACAGCAAAGAAAGGCTTTGGCTTTGTGACTTGATTGTGCACTGCCGATCGGATAGGGACACCATTCCTGCAGAGGAATCCTTGCAGTTGTATTTCAGTACTGAAGCACCAAACATTGCATTCAACCAAAAGAGAAAGTCACCAATGCAGGCACTAAACCCCTTCTCAGTGTTTTCTCGGGATGGGGTTTCCTGATTATAAACATGGATAGCACACTACAATTAAATTTCTTTACTGACAGTGTTGGTCTTTGGCCATTTGTATAGTTAAAAAGACTACCAGACATAGATCAAGTTAATACTGATCTTGTTCACAGTATTTAAGTCCAGAAATTTCAGTAGATAGCTTTTCGATTTATGCCAGCACATGGAAGACACACCTTATTTTTAAATACAAACATCAGGCTGCTGTAATTCTGAAAATGCCAGAACAATGGCCTTACTTTTCTAATTGACATTTCAAAACTAAGAAAGGTATCTTTAGCCTAAATAAAGCTAACTAGCCTTTTATATTCTTAGAAGTACTTAAGTGCCTCATGAGATCCTTGAAGTTGATCATTAAAAAAAAAAAAGGTACAAATTGCGATATAAATTGTGACAGTGTCCAGTGATCCCAGAAAAATCAAATACCGTTGTTCTGGGTAAGACATTAGCATATGCAGGGAGAGAGAAGAACTGTGCCTTCATAACTTAAAAGTTCCAACAAATCATAAAACTAAAAAGCAGAAGGAAAGCTGTAGGAACGAAGGAGAGCCTGGTTAACAATAATACCGAGTAAGCGAGTTTGTAAAACCTGGGGCCTGAATATCAGTATTTTGAATTCTGCAAGTGCTGGTTTAAACAGTTCCAAACCCGTATCCCATATGTTCTTCAAATATTTCAACCCCTGACTCCTCTGTGTTTGGCTTGGGGCTGAAAAGTACAGATTACTTGATGCCCGTGGCAAGTGCTGTTGCAACAGGGAAATTATGTCAACCCCTGCAGTGCAATTCAGAACTTGATGCGGGTAAATTCACTTACTGGCAATTTAAAAGAAAACACGCTGGTGCTGTGCCAGTCAGACAGATGGTGACTGAAATTATTAAAATCGTGTGTGCTGCAAACCTCTGAAAAATTGCGCTATTACAAAATATCCTAATGTAGATGGGATCCTAGCACAAACCCACTGGTGTACAGAGTATTTGCAAACTGTGTATGGTATGATTTGCTGACGTTTGTCATCTTTCTCTCCCCTGTTATCTAGGTTCAACTAATCCACTATAACCATGAGCTGTACACAAATGTCACAGAAGCTGCAAAGAGTCCTAATGGGTTGGTGGTAGTTTCCATATTTATGAAAGTAAGTATTCAGTAGTAGCAATACCTAATGTAGAGACAATAGACTATTTTCCCTACAAGCTGCAAATCTAGGAGTTAGGCTCCTCATACTGTAGCAATGCCTAGAGGCTCTGATCTGGAAGCCAGCGATGGCTTTGTCCTGGGAACTGGACACACCATCTCTCCTCTGAAGCATTTCCAACGTAATGTAAGGAAAATTAAAGGGATAAGGAACAGGAGGAAAAAAATCTTTATAAATATCACTCATAACATTTTAATGGCTATGACAAAAGTTCCTAATTTTGCAGATTTGGTGGTTGTTGATGAAATATCATTCATTCAATGAAAAGTAAATCTCTCCTAGCAGGATGAGTCCCTGGGACAGAGGGCATGTTTGCTCTTTGGAGACACGCTGATGTTTCAAAGTCAGCAAAATAAGTTTTTCTAACAATGCTATTTAAAATATCCTAAACTATCAAAACTGAAAGAATGTAAAAAGTATAGTTCTAATATCTTCCATTTCACAGAGCTAGAAAGATGTGTGAATATGTTGTCATATTTTAGTTCCATCCTGTTGTGTTCGGGATGCACAGTTAGGTCTACCTATTGCAGGGATCTAGCACTGAACTCCAGACTTAACAGTTTACTCAAACCTCTGTAGTTCGGAGTAAAACTACAGGAGAAACCTTTTCTCTCATTTTATATGAAGAATACATTTTCCCCCATTCTATATGAAGAATACATTTTCCCCCAAAATGTTGTTCTTATTCTACCACTATGTATCTCTGTTTCATCAGTCTAAAAAAGCATATTTCTGAATAAGTGCTTCGTGCTGCAATAAATAGCTTTCATCATCAGACCTTACATATTGGATATCTATTAGTTCCCTTTAGTACTCTCTAATCACATTTCATAAGGTGAAGTTCCTGATAAAGCATTAAAAATATGCACTTCAGAGGGCATATTGAATAATTAGATATGAAAATTGCCCTTTTATACAGGCCTGATATTTAGGGAAGATATTTAGGTTAGCTTTTCTCATCCAAAATGTATTGTATTGCGACCCAACTTCATGCAAAAGGATTAAAACTGAATCCAACCTAAGCCTTCAAAACACCCCACATGCCAGTTTTGTCTGAATGATGCGTCACTCGTACGTGCTGAGTCGCACACCTCTTGGAATGAACAACAACATTTGGTATCTGCCTCACCATATTTTTCTCTAGGCCTCTCCCAATGGCATCAAAAGATGTGTTCTACTTTAAATGTCCAAAGTAGTTAGAAAAACTTTTAAATGGAGAGGTAACTATCTGAATTTCCACAAAACGGAACCTGAACGGAATTTTCCTGAAGGCTGCCTCTTAAACAGAGCTGGATTAGAGTTAGCCCATTTATTTTCCTAAATCTTAAACTTTTTGTGACGTTTTCCATTTTCAAAATAAATGTATTTCATTCTGGACTAACGCTAGCAGCATAACAGCAGCATCCAGTGCCTGATAAAAAACCACATCACAGAATAATTGAAAAATAAGCAGGATATTAGAAGGCTAGCTACAGAGTTACTGAAGTGTCTCCATAAAAAAAAAAGGTGACACTGATTTTATTGCTAACTAATAATAACTCTGCCATTTGCAGTGCAATAAAATCTCTCGATAAATTATCATTGATAACAAACAATGGTGTTGCTGGTAAAGTGCATGCCTCCCATACACCCGACAAAGTGCATACAGGTGAAATTTAGGTATTTCATAACTGTAGTTACAACAAAGGGAAGACAGATTCTATTTGCAACCTGATATCTGCAAGGAAAGCACATTTCTCAGTAAATAGAAAAATAATGGAATACTGCATGAAAATCATGCCTGATGATATTAACCACCTGCAAATCCCACCAAAGCTGTTAGAGAAGACACCGGTACTCACACTTGTATTCAGGCATTAAACTTCTGTTCATCCCGTTCTCCCATCCCTGTTTGTTTGTTTGTTTGTTTTAGTTTATTTTTAGATACCAACTTTCTGACAGGTTTTGTTAGAAAACATCTAAGTAACTATTTCCTCTTCCCGCTACAGTTAGAAAGGTGGAGGAGTGGCAGGAAAAAGAGAATGAGTGTGTGTGTGTCTGTGTGCGTTTCCAGAAAGGAAATGTTTGTGAGAAGATTTTGACATTGTACGTTTTCTCTTCTGTAGGTATCCGAATCATCAAATCCATTTCTAAATCGTATGCTTAACAGAGACACCATAACAAGAATAACGTATAAAAGTAAGTTTCTTTTCATTTACTATGGTGAACAGCTGTGTGCTTTTAGTATCAAATGACATATTTAGCGATGCGCTGAAACGCGGCACTTCGTTACGGGCAAAAATTGCAAAGTTTGTGTTGGCAGCAACTCCACACGATAAACGTGGGAACCTGAAAAATCTGGTAAGGTCATCAGTTCATCAAATTAATTTTGAACTTTAAAGTCTATTTTATGTTTGAACAAGCAATAAATTAATGAAATTATACTTAACGAATACATATCCTGTATTCACACAGAATACTCGGGACAAACTGCCTACTGTGAGCAATAAAAGTAACACGCGGAGAAGCCGGGATTATATCGAATCAAGTTATATCAAGATGCTGCATCACTAACTGGGGAGATTTAGTGTTCATTAATGCTTTCTTTTTGTACAGAAAAGTGATGACATTTCTATTCAGCTATTGCTGCATGTAATGGATATATAAAGAGGTCATTAACATCGCATGTGTATTTGTTGTGTTCGCATTTGGAAAGCCTTTAACTGGTAATGCCCAATAATGCCTTGTTAATATATCGAACTTGAGGAAAAATGGTGCTTAAATGTCGGAGGAAATTAGGCTAGTTTAGAGAAAGTAATGAAAAATGCATAGATCTCAATGGACAAATTAAACCTCTTCTCCTGAAAACCCTACTCACTTTGTCAAATATTCACTTGAATTCCAAGCAGCCACCAAGTTAATAAGTTAAACAATTCCAGAATTTAACTTGCAAAAAGTACACAGCAAACTGAAAAAATAAGGGAAGTATTGTAAAACTCAGACTTCGTTTGTTATTCTATAAACAATAACATTTTCCATTAATTTCATTAATTTTGCTTTTGTTTGTGAAAGCTGCGAGAGAGTTGTTCATGATAGCTGGAATGAGACTGGTTGGCAGGACTCCAGGATTTGGTTCACAGTTCTACAAGTGTTTGCCTCAGTTTACCTCTCTGTAAATTAAATATATTACTGTATACTCTACAACAACATAGCGTTACTTGGAAAACTCCTGAGATCTCAAATGCCCATTTAACTTCAACGAAAGTCACTGAACTGCAGGTTTATAATGGGAAGGTCTGGAGAGATTTCTGTACACATCCCTAAAGTACAGTCTGATTTCTTTCCATACATTCTGTCTTTTCCCCCTCCCTGAAAAGCTAGAATTGTGGAAAAAAAAATGTAGACACAATGTAGAGTGAAAGCACAGAGTTTACCCACTAATTCCTGAACAAGAGAGCACTAGAAAGGTTTCTAGTCTTGCCATACAATACAGAATTGGAAGCACAGAGCCAATCCAACCCCGTTCGGAAGGAGACAGTTCCTTGTCCTCTCATATAACACAAACCTTTCTTCCCACTGGTGTTTCTCTAATTTTCCCTAACAAATCTTGTTACATCTTTGGTCTACATAAGAGGCTTCTATTACGATAAAACTCCATTCTCCACGATACCTAATAGAAAGGAAGGAGACAGAGGGTTCCCCTCAGAACATTTTTTCCAGATTGTTCTGTGAGTGTGGAATGTCTTCTCTCTGCATGGAAGAAGCAGGCGATTAGCCCCGTTTCTAAGCTGCCTGTCTTGATTCCCTGCAAACACACAGAATACTGATCCATAAGAGCTTCCTCCCTACCAGTGCAGCTGCAGCATCCTGGAGATGGGAAATGCTTGTTAAGGCTGTATGTGCTTGTTCAGGCTCTTTCACTCCCAACTTACACATTCCTGGCTTCTGTCTGGGGACCAGCCAGGAGATCTGTGGCTGTGCCACTGGGGAAGCTGCTTTTCCCCACGTACACGCACGGACCATCGTTAATAATCTGCCCTGTCCTGAATACAAGTCAGTCAACTAGAACGTGGCACACACAAGAGAGATCTATCACCAATACCCCTCATCTGTATTAATCTTTAGTTAGCTTTCCATCTCCTAGTAAACACATTTCAGGGCAAATTCTACCTTGTTTAAATTGTTTTAGCCCAACCAAAGTAAATATGGATGTGACAAAGCGGATTTGGTCCTTCGAGTTCAAAACTGTCTGTTCTGACTCCGTGCCATTTGGAGCTGACACACCACTCTCCATGGTTCATAAATAATGAACAGGATGTTCATGTGGGAAAGGGAGAAAATGTGTGATGACTCATTGAAAACAGGCACTGGTTTGAAAAAAAAAAAAAAAAGCATTCATTCTCTCCTGATGTAATTCTAGCAAAATCACCACTGCACCGCAAATAATGCTTTAATGACCAGGACACAAGTGCATTCTGTCATCTCCAGCTGTTAAAATTTAACAGCATTTTGACTGTAATTCTATCACAATGGTTTTGCACTTTTGTTTGGAAAATTTTAGGTTTAGAAAGCCTCTGTATCCCAGACCACGGGCCAGTGAAGGCTGAGCATGTTAAAAAAGGTGACAGCCAGCCACCTACAAGACACTAGTAGCACCTTCCCCTCTACTGGACCATCCAGCTGTGTGGCACTGCAGTTAGGCTGGCTCGAAGTGCAAGAACGTGGCAGAAGGCTGTATCTTTGACAAACTTGAAAGGACATGTCAAAATGATATTTTGTAAAATAACAAACACATTTAAAATATGAAATAACTGGAAGGCACTGGTGTTACACTCTCAGCCTGACACTTTAACTGATGCTGTAGCCACTGAAATTGCTACCCCAGAAGCCTGTAGCATGTTGACTGCACTATGTTAAAATTTAAAAAGAAAAGGGGGTGGGGAGTTACATTTGTTTTGCCTTCTTTGATTTTGTGTTGCCCAAGACAGTAGTCTGCAGGATTATTTTTTTTACCCTATAGATAGTATGTGCCAAGCATTTTACTCATCTATGTTTTGTCCTTCAGCTATAATGTGTTAAATACAAGTTAAATTACTCTCTTCTTTTTTAGTTTTTATACACTTCCTTGATCATTCATATTTCTTTCCTTGGTTCCATTTTCAATCTTTTCCCGATGGCCAATGAACTGTTTATCAGCTTAAAAAAAATAAAAATGACACACAAACAAACAAAAAACAACAAAACCAAAAAAACCTCAAAAACACAAAACCTGAAACTGTTTAAACTCCCAGTGAATGGTACATGAAAAACAGAGAATCCAACAGAAGTGCCTAAATTATTGACATTGACTTAAAAGATGTACTTTCAAAATTTTTCTTTAGTCCAAGCAGTACCCTCTATTTTATGTGTACTATTTTCCTTGCCTTTCATTAAAATCAGTCTGTTCATCTTGTGTACTGAAAGGGGAAACACGCCCAAATACGCAGCGTTCCTTGCACGTGCTTTAGCACTCGCTCTGCAGATGAACCGTACTGGACACACTCCATGCAAGTGAAAGCACGCAAAGAGATTTCACAACATTACAGCTCATAACCAGCCCAGCTTTCCCCAAGACAGGCGATAGCAGCAACGTATAAGAAGTAAAGCGGGTACCTCCTTGAGTATTTCCTATTAAAGAACTCCTACAGCCTAAGATTCAGCAGGAAAATCTGACCTCTAGTTCTGACAGCACTGCCAAAAATACTGTAGGGCCAGCGTTACACAAGGGAAAGAGTGCACGTAGTATAGAAAGGGCTGAGGAACTCTGATGAAATTTGAAAGATATAACCACATCTCATTATAGGTTAGCACATGTCCACAGAGTGAATTCTGTCGCAGAGGGATACCTCATTAATTCCCAGGGAGACTTACAATAAAAGCAGGGACCCTGGTCCCTGTGAGCCTTCCAGCATACTTTTTCCACCCCGATTTTAGCATTCCGAGTGAGTTTGCGCTGTATCCACCCCGACCGCGCACAGGAGAGGCCAGCAGGCTCCACTGAGCAGTTGTATTATCATGCATTGACCTTCGCTTCCTCCTGTGGGAGAAGGGCAATTACGTTTTAACACTTTTGGCCTTCTCAAGGCTTTGTTGAGCAAAAATTGTTAATCACTACACGGTATGGTAAGCTGACATTCTCCAAAGATCGCTGCATCTACATTAATAACTGCAACTTCAAGAAGCTTTTCGCTCCAGTTCTTAAACGTGATTCAGAGTTTCACTGGGAACGCTGGTGCAAACCTCCCAGGAGGTGTCCATGGACATCCAAGAGTAGAACTCAACCCCAGCATGAGTAGGGAGCTCACGTTACTTGTTCTTGTCCAAACTGCAGGAGAACTCAAATACACCTTCATTACGCTTCATACTTCAGTAAAACTGATGATGGTGTTCTGGAATAAGGATTGTATGTAAAAAGGGTGGGTTGGTTTGGGGTTTTGTTTTCTTTTTTTTCTTTTTGTGAAGCTATTGTTTGATCTTAATTGTTTTCATTGTTTTCCTTCTTTATTCTCCAGATGATGCATATTTACTACAGGGGCTTAATATTGAGGAACTTTATCCAGAGACGTCTAGTTTCATTACATATGATGGGTCGATGACAATTCCACCCTGCTATGAAACAGCAAGCTGGATAATAATGAACAAACCTGTCTACATAACAAGGATGCAGGTGAAAATAATTTTTAAATTACTCAGTCTAGTACAGGTACAAAAGAATATTTTAAACTTATATACTTGTAGCTTTACATACAAAATTAGATTCAACCTTTTGGTGTAGGAATTTCTACCTGCAATTTATACAGTTTGCAAAAACATCGAAAGGTTTTTGCTGGTATAGAATAAGATGACAGGATAGACATTGCGAGTATCTTTAGAAAAATCACATTGACAAACTGAAGCCCCGATTAGAAGCTGGATAAATTTTGCAAAAGAAAACACAATTTCATAGTCAGTATTATGCTGTTGAGGAAACACACCAAGAGAAAAGTCATAAAGATTACATTGCTGTACAACTCACAGTCCAAGGCCTAACATCAGAAAACAACAAATTTGACAGCAACTGCAGTCTTCTCCAGAGCTTCCATCAGCAAGTTGCCTACAGAGCTGTGAGCAGAGCTAAAAACTATTCTCTTGCGTACTCAGATCCCAAAGGAATACTTGAACTACCATCTGCCTGTCCCAAGCATGCAGCAGAAGCAATCTGGCCTAAGAAATTAAATAAGGAATGATAAAACAACCCTAAATATTACTTTGGGATTTAAAATCATATTAACATTGTAAATAAGATGACTTTTAAAAGCCTAAGAGATGTTTTATCTTTGTGATGTTCCTTCTGTCCAATTTTGCCTAAATAGAGAGAAAGCACTCTGTTTCTTTTTTAAATGGGTAATTTGGGAGAACGACACAGCTGAGCACAGGCAAACACGCTGTACATTCTGAATTTTTCAGGCAGGCAATCTGAACTTTTTCTACAAGCAGCATTTTTAGTTACAACCTAAACATACAAAACAATGATTAGAAGATTTCTAGAGTCTATGCTAGTACCTATAGGTTATAATCTCATACTTATTCCTTGTCGTGCTTTACTGGTTAGTTACATCCCCCATGTAAAAAGTAAAAAAAAATGTAAAATGCTGCAAATATATACTTACTAAATTACATTGTGTACGCAGAATGAAAAAGTAACGCACAGCTCAAGTTTTCCCTAGAAGCTGTTAAAGATTCTCAGCATGTTAAAAGCAGCTACTGGATTTCCCCATTTATGTATTAAATGCCACAACCAAACCTCTGAAATTGTACACTGACATGGAAAATGTTTTCTTTTTATATTTTTAAACCAAAATATTTTTTTCCCCCTCTCTCTCCGGTTTCCTATACAAAGTTTGAAAGGTTTTGGTTGACATGAACCAATTAACATATTTTCAGCACAGTCGCGTAGTCATCATAACACCCATTGCTGTCTGCTTGTAGCTCCCATCCAACCACTGCTGGGCACACGGAAAATGCTGGATGATTCAGAAATTTCCTCTCTACTGATCCATAAAACCATCTCAAAAGAACATCATTAATTCCATGACTTTGGCAGCATGACTGTCTGTTATCCTTTCCCTCCCGACTCACCATACCTGACTCTTCAGTACCATCATCCAAAACTGTCTCCTCAGCTGGAAGCTACGCTAATAGATACAAAACTGGGGAAATTAGTTCTTGTCATTCATAAAGTTCATTTTCTCTGCACCAGCTGCTGCCATCCAGTACTCTGGATTCCATTTGCTTCTCAAGCAGCCAAGGACACCTCGTACCATTTTCATCAACTCCACACAAAACCAGTTACTTCTGTTTAAAATGGGGCTCAGAAACAGAGGACCACAGAAGGAACAGTTTTGCCTCAAGTCAACTCTTTCAACCCAGCTCTGACTACAAATCACCAAGATTCTGTTTAACTTTCCTTTATTAAGCAGTGTGTTTAATAGTGTTGTATGTTGTTTACTTACAGGAAAGACCAGTACTGAAAATCCTTATTTTGTGTTTTGTATAGATGCATTCTTTACGACTGCTAAGCCAGAATCAGCCATCACAGATATTTCTGAGCATGAGCGACAATTTCAGACCAGTCCAGCCTCTCAACAATCGATGTATCCGAACTAATATCAACTTTAGTTTACAGGGAAAAGATTGTCCAAACAATAGAGCACAGAAACTACAGTATAGAGGTACGTTCCACCTCCAGAATAATCCTTCCTACGCGTACACTGAGCTCTTCTCTTTGAGAAACCCAAGCGCATAACAAAGTATACAAGGGAAAACAGATGAAACTCCAGATCTGGGGAACTAATGGTACGAGTCGAACATTACATATGTGGAATAAATGAGGAAACTTACCCAGAAAGATGTGGGAAAAGCATGACCAAAAAAAAAAAAAAATCAGGGTCATCTAATTTTTTTTTAAAAGCAGATAGCACATGCCTTCAGTTTTCTAGCCTCATTTTAAAGTTTTCTCACCATACAAAGTGCATTTTGCTCTGTTTTACCCACCTTGGAAAGAAAAAGGGGGATGAGCTAGTCTTGATGACAGCTGACCACAAACAAAACGATAAGTTTCAGTTTGGAGGTGCACCACCATAACTGACACCCCAAGTGGAAAGTGTTGGATTACACAATGGACATTAACCAAGGGAACCCACCCAGTCACCCGCTGGCACTGCCGCAGCCGGGGGCTCACAAACGAGCTGTCATGAGTCTTACGCATCTTCCAGCCTATGCAGGGTTACATTACCCATAATAATGGTGTGAAAGTGCCTTCCTACCAGTAATATTAGCATTATGAAGTACTGCTGAAGGGTAGAAAAGAGAGCACAGTTACAGCAACAAGGCTGATGACTGGGTTGCAATACTTCAAACAGGCATTCAGACTTAATTCTTTTCCAGGAAGAGGAGGAAACTGAACCTCCTAGTTTTTTTAAGACATTCTGTTTAAGTGCCTAATGCAGTGTTAAATACAGCTAGCTTCATAACTGGAGTTGATTAAAGCATAATTGTTTCTGTTTTGTTTCTCTTTCAGTAAATGAATGGCTCCTCAAGTAAGTAAGACAGAGCAGGCAGAACCCATAACCTCAGTGGAATGCTACTACTGTGAATTGACATAATCTAGAATGCACCCAGCCTCCCTCTCTGTGGGTTCGCGACAGCACGTGCAAACGTGCTGTAGGAAAAGAGCTGCCATGTTGGAAACTCAACTGAAAATTCATTCATATGATCGGTGGTAACTTAAAAAAAAAAAGTAAAAAGACAGTATTACAGTAAATGTGATTACAATTTTGATACAGTTTTCCTGAACTAATTTAGCATCACAAAGACAGACTTTTCAGCCTTTGTACATATGAAATTCTTCCTCTTCTCCCCCCTCCCTCAAATTAAGAAAAAAAAAAGAAAAAGAAAAAAGGTGGCTCGGTACAGCATCAAAGTGGAGTTGTGTTCTGTGTGCCAAGTAATCCTTGGAAAGCTCTCATTATTTCACTACCATTAATGGATACTGACAAGACAGAACAAGAAGACTGTAGAGGAAACTCATTTCTAGGTTATGATCTTTCTGTTCATTTAATTAAAAAAGGGACAGACTTTGAGAGATAAGTATTGTAAATATATCACTGCAGAATATAAAAGGAAATTGAAATATTTCCCTCTTTGTCACATATCTGTAGTAGGATTTGCCAAAAATCAGAATTGATCCATTTTCTGTTTCTTGTTTTACAGCAGGTCAGACATTGTGTTGGTTACTATTAACAACTCAATAAATGTGTTTAACAAATTCATTTAGTAAACTTGCTTTGGTTTATTTTTTCCCTTCTGAAATAATAAGCCTCTACTACTTGTGGCTGCATTTTTTTGGTTTTTTTTTTCTGTTTTTTTCCTCCTTTTTTTTATTTTGTTTATTTGTTTGCAGCCAATTTAAGTGAGTCAATGACAACAGGCAACGCACTTAAATCTACTACAACTTTAACTCCACTTTTTGGTCCACTGTTAACAGGAGCTGGGCTCAGAAGCAGAAAGCAGCTGAAACATGTCTCAGTCTAAAATTGCCCTTTTCCGTGCTGAATCCATTATTGGGACAAACAAATTCAACCCTGTAAATTGGTGTGGAAAGGGAGATCTTTTCTTTACAGAGAAAGCAGGAGCTGACCAAGTAAAAGCGAATGCCTTTTTCTTGTTTATAATGGTCATTCACTGTGTTTGGTTACTGTCAAGAACTCAATAAATGTGTTTAACAAGTTCACGTCCTGCATGTTTGACCTTCTTGCACATTAAGGGAAATTTTTTTTTATTTTTGATCTGGAGCTGGGACTGACCTCATGCTATTCCATTCCTAATGCTTGTTTTATAACTCAGAACATGTTGCAGTTCACAGAAAATGAAATGAAGCTAGAAAGTGCCAGGCCTGACCAATGAATTGTTTATACCAAACGGAAAACAGGCACCACAAGAAGCGTGAAGGGACACACTAGAGGGAAGTTAGAGCTGCTGCAGACCGACTAACTTTAATGTGACCATTTTATTTCATCTCTGTCTGAAGGGAAGAGTGCAGGTATCATTACACAGGAATCTTGCGTCTATGTTGCAGACAGCAGGTTGGAAAAACTGCAACTTGTGCAACTTCATTTGTGAGACAAAAGGGAAAGTTATCAGGAAAGGGAGAACACGCACAAGGTGGCATTCAGGGGACTCTCAAAGTAGGGACGTGGATGTAGATGGAAACCTGTAAGGAACCTGAAGCCGTCAGCAATGCAGTTGCTCAGTGAAAAGTGCAGAGAAATCACTAGTGAGAGAGCAGAGGCTGGCCACGAGGGGCTGTAACACAGGGATGCCGTGTTCGTAGAAGGGTTCTGGGCTGATGACCCTGGCCCAGGATCCTGTTGGCACATGTATAGCACATGAGCCTTCAGTCGTTCCATTCTGAGCATTTCAGTTACTGCTATACACCACCGTGCAGTGATCTGAAAAATCCCCAAGACAACCACAAAATGTCACACGTTGACTGTTGCACTGTGGATTAATATTGTCAAATGCTGCAGCTGAAATAAAGCAAAGTTATCACCTTAGATTTACACAGCTAATAAAAAATAAAAAACCACAATCACACACATTTTATTTTTCAGTTACCATAGTGATCTATAGCTCCTGAACTTGTGGTGTTGGGATTGTTCCCACTACTTGTTTGGGGTTTTTTTAAGCTTCTCCTAGGATTGTTAAGGTTGTAGAGTAAAGTTAACGATAACACAAAGTCCATAAAGCTTCAATCTATATTTTTGGACAAATATCTGGCAGGTGTTGGTCCAAGTCAGTCAGTGACAGAAGGTAGGGAAGATAAGCCAGGCCTCCATTATGAAACTTTTAATAAGTAATGAAACCTATTTTCTATTTTACTGAAAGCTGATGGAAGGGATTTAAGAGGAAGGAGAGAGATGATAGAAGGGAGCAGTTCTATGAAGGAGTCATGCTGTGCTTTGGATTAGGTGAGGCTGCAGTATAGAAACCCTGCAAATGGAGCAATGGAGCAATCATACCGGGACACCACAAACAGCTTTGTCAACTTCTCCAACTCAATTGTGTGAGCTAGTGAACTCGTCTTGACATGATTTGTTCAGGGTTTTGTTTTAATAATATATTGCGGTAGAAATAGACCAAACCAAAGCTTAGAATAAAATATCCTGCACATTCCTCTCATGTCAGTAGTGCTCAAATCTAGAGATCTAGGTTCAGTTCTTCAGATCAGGAAATATCTCTGTGTCAGGAGACACTGAGCATCCACAGCAAGCCACACTTTACCACAAAGCCTTTAAGCGAAGGAATAAAGCGTCAGTATCAAACAGCTGGCACAGAGCCAGTCTTCAGGTGTTCAGACTCTGCACAGCACAGCAGCACGAGCACATCGTAATCCCCCCAAACTTCCATGCTTTGTGTCCACGAGGCTCACCAGGAGCCTGGCTGCACACGGAGCTCAGTACTCAGTGCTTCGTGGTAAGAGCCGGATTTGTGGCCGTGATACCATCTTGCCTGAGCCATTCAGCTTACGAGTGAGATTCTTTGCTTGTGATAAGGCTCGGTACAGGCATGGGCTGCCCGGGAGGGAACACGAGCACGGCAGCGGTCCTCAGTGAACAATCAGCACCGCAGGCAGGACCAGCTTGCCGTGCCGTGGTGATAACAGACGTTAAGAACTTATTACTAGGAGGAAATGCTCAGATCTTCTGCTATCACTGTTAAGAATACGATTTCAAACCAGGTACCAAACTTATCAAGCTCATTTGATTATGAAAACATGAGAAAATTCATATTTATAAACAGTACTGCAAGAGCTTCAGTTTCAAGCAGCATTCAAAAACGTAGTAGTCAAATTTTATAAGCACAGTTTTTCTTTTAATCGAAAGGAAAATCTGTTTCTATACAGAAAATAAGAACTCAATAGGATCTGCAGGATGAAGGCAGAAAGCAAGGACCTTCAGGATAATTGTACCTTCAGATACCACGCATTGCTGTCCTTCCACCATTCGATTCCAGCCTTGAAAGCTGAACCAGCAAGCATGCATCTCAAGGATCTGCCTAGAAACTTGGATGTTTTATAATAAAGCAAACTCCTATGAATCAAAAAACATCCTTTCTCACCATTTGAAGCATCTCATATTCTGTAACGTATATACTCTGAAAGAAAAGGGGGCAAGGCAAATACTGCTGAACAACTGAGACCTGAGTTCAAGGCACTGGCAGCCTCCAGCAAGGCTGGGAACAATTCCACTTGGAGATGTGCAAGGCTGTACTCCCCTATTCTGATCCAGAAACACAAACTGAGACAAGCAACTCAATCAAAAAGATAAGATGGCCAGAACAGATCAGAAGAACTTGAAAATTACGCAAAGAACTGGAGGGAAAATTGTAACTCATCAGTGTATTTTGTAGCACACAGAAATGCAGTAAGAAGGCAGATGTTTCGCATGTTCTGATGCACATCTCAAAGCTTTAGAACTGGACACTCCCCAAAAATATCCCAGATGTTAGGTTCCTACACTCAAAACAGTATAATTTTTTTCAGAGAGATCAGCCATAACTGCTCCATATTTTGTTTTCTGTTTGGTTTGTTGGGTTTTTTTAAATTAGATTTTATTCCCTAGATATAATGGCTGACAAAGCAGAGAGCGTTTGCTGTAAGAAATGCTGATTTGCTAGCAAATGGCTTACTGCAGTTCTCAACACCACACCGTAAAATTATTCAAGCAGCCTGTTTGCACAGTGAAGAACAAGAACCATTTATAATGTGAAACGTAATGCAGGCAAACATTTTCTGTTTCCTAGTGTCAGGCTTCTATTCTAATAACTAAAGATGTGTCAAACACATACTCAAGAGCAGAAAATGAAAAACAAGATAATAAATCTTCTAGGGATGGGAAAATAACCCTTAGTATTTAAATAGAGCGAAAAAATCCTTAGAAGAAGTATTAGAAAAACAGAAAGAAAAAAAGTCAACACTGTTTATTAGTTTGGGCAGATGCTCGCACCTTTTAAGGGAAGAAAGAGTCAAAAATAAATCCAAGTGAATAATGAGAAAATACAGTATTAATATTCACATATGCGATAAAAATCTTATGAAGGTATGTTACGACAACATAGAAAGTCATAAGCATAACAGCAGAAAACAGAATTCAGGAGAATCACAAGGGGGAAAGACTGATTTTTTCCCCCTGTCCTGAATTTTTCCCTTAATGATACAATAACACAGCGAGCCGATTTCAGCTTTATGCCTTCTTTCAGGCATAATTTAAAATTTGACAGCAATATGAATAATACTGACATTTTATGAATAATACTGACATTTTCAGACATTCATGCCAAAGTTTTGCCATACTGGAGGCCTCCTTCATTAAACATTTATTTATATCTGTGTGAATTTTTATGCAGCTCATAGAACAGAAGCGGAACTCCACTGACAAACATTTCACCCAAACGCTGTCCGCATTCCTCCAACACAGATGGCCAGCGGAAATGCTTGTGTTAAAAACCAAACCACCGCAACTCTGGTATAGCGTAAGCAGTGGCAAAATGGATTGTTCTGTGTGGCCTCTCCCTAAAGCATGTGAACTAACTAAAGCAAAAATAAGTTTGAACTGCAACATTCATGCAGCTCTGCTTTCTGGTGAGCTGATACAGCAAATGAGAATTAAAAAAAAAAAAGAAAAAAAAGTGGGTGAAATTCATTCAGTCTTCTAATAAACATGTCACTTCTACTGAAGACCTACCATTCAACTCTGCTTTTTCACTGCACAGTGCCAGGGAGGCAATACGTGGAGGTTTCAATGGCATTTGGGGTACAGCCTCACCGTGGATGTACAGCCCTGGCGCTGGCTTGCAGCTCAGAGCCCACCTGCCTGCTCCCTCCCCTGCAGCGTTCCTGCTCTGGCAGCTCAGCCAGCTCTTTAGTTCATTAGTGCATCTTCCAGATTCTTCTATTCCCATGTACTTTCCATGCACAGCAAGATAATTATTCCCAGAGCAGGGATGTTTTCCTACCAATCATTTAGAGCTCTGTTTTCTCATCCTCTATACAAAGAGTAATTAGCCTTGTCTTTTAAAAATAAAAATTCTAAACTAGATAGAAGAGGTTGGCTCATAAAGCAGTCGCAGCACTGTCTGGATTTCCACTGCACACGCCAACAGTGGCTACCTTTGAGCTCAGGGCAAACTGCAAGCTCAATTCTCTGAGCAGGGATTCGGAGCGTTCCATGGCGAGCTCCCAGACAGCCCTGGTGACGGGCACGCAGGATTGTTATGTGCGAGTTACATACCACGCGAGGCTCGTCTGCTCAGACCAGTGCCTGAGGCTGCGAGCCTGAAAGAGAGCAAGTCTCCAGCAGCTCGACTGCCTGGCCCACGGAAACACATCAGGAAGATGATGTATGGATACGCCGTGGTGATCACCGTGCTGCCGCGCTGCAAATCAAGACAGAGATCGCACCCACTGCTATTACCAGCACACAACACCAGGAACACACAGCATGACTTTTGCTTCCCTGTCTCACCGCATCAATGCGTTTGTGCTTGTTTTCATCACACAAATTTCAATACCAGCTAGATCAGAGAGCAAAACAGGGGAGCTAGGTACCGCTATAGCCTGTCCTGCTGCCCACACCTAGAACAGGTATAGGGACAAGCAAATAGGTTCCAGGAACAGGTAAATCAGCTTGGCCTTCTTACCTCTGTCAGTGTTTTATATACACGGATCAACTTCGGTTTCCATCACAAAAGTGTTTCTGCAAAAGCAGGATAGTCTACAGACTATTTTTTCACATTATTCCCATTCACAAGCAGTGCTCGCAAGCATGCAAAAGATACGGGAAACCTGGGGCCCGGTTCAAGATTAGAGAAACCATCCTCGGTAATAACACAACTGGGCTCTATTTACACCTCCTTGATGCTGCACTATGATTTGGGAAGGACTGCGATCTTGCTACCCATGTAAGAAGGATCAGAAATGAAACAACCACCTCAAAGGCAAGGATGGGGTTAGATCGTTCAGACTGTAACAGCTTGCCTCGGGATATTTGTTCACACGGATACTGTGAATTTTTTTGATGTTTTATCACCTCTTCAATTTTAATATCTCAGAACAACAATATCAAGTTCTTTTTTCTCCCATTTGTGATTTATTTCCAGTTTTATAACAAATTTTCCCAAGTTAATGAGAAAGTTGCTTGTTTGGGGCATAATACATCCCATGGAAATGGATTTGAGGTTCCTTACATAAAACATGCTTCAAAGAGTGCACCCGAGGACGGTAACATTTTATATCACCTTCATGCTTCCCAAAGCCAAAAGCACTGAAAGAGACAAACACAAAACAAAGAAACTTCTCCAAACTTTACAGCCTTAAAATGTCTTCTCTTTTAATAGAATTTACCCTTATTTGATTTACAAAACAGCACAGGAGTCATGTTCTCTGCAAGCAGCTCCATAAATATTGTGAAATTACTAACGAGAGACGCGCGGCAATGGATTCTCGTTGTTTTTATAGTCTGGGATTTGTCACTGGGAATCAGACGGTACGGTGACAGGGTGGTGAGGTTGGTGAGTGATTGTGACAGGCTGGAGCTCAGCAAGGCAAGCAAGCCCTTTGCATTCCAGGAGTGGGCATCTTATGATGGAGGGAAGAAAACAAAAATCAGAAGAGATTGACTTCAAGATGTTTCTCTTAATGAAAGTTTTCATGTCAACAGTCATTTCAATGCTAATGCAAACATTTTTTGGGAGAATCAGTACTCTGTAACATTCATCAGGGATGTCATAAGCACCCCATGACATATGGTGTCTCGAATCCAATTACTTCTCTATTCAAACCATGAACTTGAACAGCTTTTTGAAAGAAGAAAGAACAGAGAAAACAAAGGCCCTTTGGCTTATTTCATGACTTAGTGGCATACTACTGAAATTCAGAATTATGTCAAATTGGGGTTTTGTTTGTTTTGCTTTCTGTTTTTCCAAAATTAAGGAAGTTATGGAAGCTTTTTTAAAAAATTAGTAGTGGAATATCTACTTCCTAAGACTACTGCACATTAAATACACTGCGTGCACAGGAAAGGGTATTCTGAAATACTTTGGCCAGCCGTTGGCTGCATTTGGTTTAAAGTCTCTATTCAGAAGGTTAACATTGAAGTTCTCTCCGATTCCTCCCTGTGTTGTGGTAACCTCATAACCCAGATGGACGAGAGGCTCACACTGACCGGGTTTTCCTCACTGCATCATTTGTGAACATCAGTCTTTCCAGTTCATTCCATGCCAAAAAAAGGACGGAAAAATTTAAAGAGCCTGTTTCCTACAGCTATTGTTTAGGCTCTACCCCTGGCTAATGCAGAACACCAAAGAAACCCTTTCTGCTGTGTTGTACCTTCTGCAAGCACTGACTTCACACAAGGATTGTTTGGCCATGCTGGTTTGGCAGATAGAGCTTTTCTTCCGGGAACAGCTTCACCTCTATGATGTCACCAAAAGCTCCAAGGGTATTTTCTGCTTATATAAAGCTCTAGAAATCTGACCCATTCCATGTCAAACATGTTATGCCCCCAGAAAATAATTTTTTTAATAAATATAAATGATTTATTGGAACTTCTCCACTTGCCACAAGAACAGGGGTATCACTGTGCTGCTACAAAAATACCTATAGAAATAATACTGGTTATATACAGCTTTCAACTACCTGCCATCTTTTTGCAAGTGCTTCCTAAAACAGATTATATTGTTACAATATAAACTCCCATGCCTTCAATAGTACCGTTAAATCTGGAGCAATTGGTGTAGATAGTTCCCATAGTTCTTCACTACATTTTGCTTAAATATCCCCAATCATTGTTGCATTTTAATGCATTAAAATATGTAATTATGTTTAGCATATGTCCATTTATTATGCACAGTCACTGGAAATCAAGTTCACTTTGAATCTATTTTCTAATTGATATTTAGAAACACTGGCAGACAAAATAAGTGCTGGAGCTATATTAATGCACAGAGAAATACACTAACATAAACCTCTGTTACCCTTTTTAAGAGTGAGAAAAGCATCAATTTAAGACATTCGTTCATGAAAATATTCATAATTTTCCTCCTAACTTTAAAGTAACCTACAAGCTATGGAAAGATCAAATATGATTAATATTTTAGAAAGAGAAATATTGATGAAAGAAAAATCCAGGGAAAAAGAACCTCAGGTATATACCGTGAAAAAAAATGAACTGAAAGGGCTGACTTGTCTCCATAGCCATCAGTATTCTTCATGGGAATAGAGCTCAACAAGAGAAACCATCTTTTAATATACTCTGCATTTGTAGTGTTATTTATAACGTGAGCTGAGCAGAGTGAGAAGCTGACAGCACTGCAACGGGAAATATGGTCGTTCAAGAGAAGAAGTAATCAGCTTTCTGGGACTTCCCCACAGCCTGGGGCTCCTGAGATGTTTGTTCCACCAGAGGCTGTACTTGCAATCTGTGACAAATCACTGCCCCCTCTTATGTCTCTGTTCACACCTAAAAAAATGCAATAAAACCTCAGCACAATAGGGAAGGGATGGTATAAGAACAACCACACAAATAATTCAGACACTGCAGTAGTGGAAGCCCTTGTAAAGTTTTGGATAGATCCACAGCACAGACACAGCCGGAACAATGCACTATTTGCCATCTTTTTAAAAGAAAAAAAAAGAAAAAAAGAAAAAACCCAATACCTACAAGGATAAGGAGAGCAAAACACTAATCCCCACCCAATGTCATGAGGAACCGTCAGATCTGTCTGACCAGCAAGGACTGATCTATCAAACTACAGCCAGCAATGTTCAGGTAACAATATTTAGCATTTAGCTAATGATGGTAATTTTTCAGATGCCTTGAAAATGACACTGCCACCCTTTCTAGATGAGGTAACCGAAGTAGACTTCAGCACTAGTGCAGGGCTACAAAAAAAAAGTTAATTCCAACCAAACACCAAGTTTTGTGCCCAGGCTGCACCTTCAAATAGTTGTTTTCCATTTCCAGTCCATTTCACTGCCTGTATATTTTCTCTGCATCTTCTCACTCCCCATAGTGAGCATAAATATAAGCACACTGCAAAGCTTGCTGAGCAGGATCAGATAGTGTAAAATAAAAAAAAAAAAAGTCAAAACATACCAAATTCTGTTCCATCAAAGCTCAGAACACGCTTTTATAAAATCCACAAACAGCAAGATAAACAGAATATTATGAGAAAAGGAAAATATTATGTTAAGAGCAAATAAAGTAAGGTTAAGGATAGAGAGAGGGTAGTAAAATGAAAACAAATGTAAAACAAAAACCAGCAGTAACTGTTCTTGTGTCATGTTGTTCAGAATAACTCCAGTAAAATGGTAACAAGCACTTCTGTTAACATTGATTACTATACTTCCAGGCTGCTGTTTAACACTGACAGACTATGGGGAGGACAGAAGAACCATCAATGTCTGACAGCAAACAGAAAAAGCAGACAGATCCAGTGCTCAATGAGAGCACCAGTGTAAGTGATACAATTCAATAGTTTGCAATAATTTTCAGAACTATTCACATCTACACAATTTTTAGAGCAGGGGGACACTTCTCTGAGGTGACTGGAATACAAAAATGTGTGTACACAAGAATGTCCTGTGTTTTGTGAAACAAAAATCTCTTCTTCAGACCTCTGCATCATCTTCCGCTGTGCTGAAGAGCTGTTGCCATGAGACAAATGCTGACAACTTTTTTTTCATGTATTTGAAGGCCCAAGTTCAACAATGATCATTTTTTATGGCGACTTTACAAAGACTACACGATACGCAAGCGCAATAGCATAGAAATTACAGAATATTTAACGAAGAGTGAGAAGTATGAAGTCCCATACTCATTAAAGTGCCTCACTGCACAGTTGCTTAGCTGATGCTCTACAACACCTGCATGATGTAATTCTCAAATGGAACTATCCTGCTGCATATAGGAATAACCCCCAAATCCCTTAGCATTGTTTTTATTTTCTTATTATTTTTTCCTTCTTTACCTAGACAAGACTAAGAAGGCCTTCTCTCATCAACTGTCAGAACTTGTTTTTATTTTCTGTCAGCAGCTCTGCTATGACTATTGCAATTCAAGGCTGAAATTCGTGTCCTTGCATTTTGCTTCCCCTTCTTGTAGCAAGGGATGAAGCACTCCTTTCTCCCACATGCATTTCAGCACCACAGAAATAACTGCATCTTATTCCACTCAGAAAAACCCTCCCCAACTGGTAAACCATTTTGTGCTTCTTAAGAACAGAAGGTGTTTAAGAAATGGAAGGTGGAGGGGTGATGAGGGAACACTTGCAGCCCCCCTGGATATGGTAGGGGAAAACTGGCACTAAGACCCCAGCCACTGCACACAAACATATTGTGCACCTACAAATGTGTAAGAAACTAGAAGTTAAATTAATGCATCTCATCACATGCGCTGCTGTCACTCTTGTTAACAAATGAAAAATAACCCAGGACCTTATCACAGGCACTGACATGTCCATTGCCAGTGGAACCTTACCAGCAGATACTCAGGGCACCGCACTGCCCCATCCCTTCCCTCACACACCCGATACATTCACAGACCTGGAAGAGGACACAGAAGCACTGAAATCATCTTCTCTACTAATATCAAATGCAAGGGAGATGACTCAGGCAAGACCCTCATTCAAATTTGTTCATTTGACACTTGAAACTAGAGCCAAAGCCAACATAGTGCTTGTATTTTTTTTATAAAGTATCAGAGAGGTGGATTCACAAGGGACCTTGCTGAGTCTAGAAGGAAAATATGAAAAGCATGCTGAGGTAGAACTACCCAGAGTTCACAGAGATTGTGTTACAGACAAGAATGCCTTAAACCTGTTGTTGATTTCTTCCCTCGGATTTTCATGGGATATCTGCAGACTCATCCCCGTAAGACAGTGAAATCCTGGCCCTGCCCTTTTAGAAAAGGCCAAAGACATCGTAACTTAATCACTACCTTCACAGAGCACTCTCCAGTTCCCACCAAAAGAACACAACAGCAATGCTGATTTGACCGCAGAGTCTCATTAATCCCCATTCCAAAAACTGCTGAAAGCAGCAAAGTTACCTGCAGGGAGTTGAAACCTGATGAATCAGCATTTTATCCTCAACTCCGGATTGCCTGGACATGAAGCAGGATCTCTTCAGTTTTCTGAAATTTTGTCATGCGAAGCAGATGAGCAGAAGTTCAAGTCCTAAAGGCAGAAAACAAAAATTAACAGAGACCAAATAGAAACACAGTCTACATTGAAGTTGCATCACCCACCCTTGAGAAGAACCTTTTCTCTCCGTCTCTATCAAGGCAGACAAATCTTATCTCAAGAAGCTCTCCTGGGTGGCAAACCCCAGACACCTACAAACCTCGCAGAATCTGTGTGAAAAATTCGAGACTTGGTGAAACAGAACATTCCCATATAAAGCCACACAGTATGTACACAGGTACATAAACCCAACAACAGCCCAGTTTTTAAACAGAGTCAGATCAGTGTTGTGTCCTCGCGTAAAACCCCTTGAACCAGCATATTTGAAGTTCAGTCAGTTCCGTAAGCAGAGTTACACTTATTCATTTCTTTAATAGAAATTTTTCTTCTCGCTTGTATATTCCAATTTGTTTCTTAGTTCCACCAAAGCAAAGTTTGTCCCTTTCCACAATTTTGCATCCCACTCTGAAGTAGAAGATGAACATGTTCACAAGAAACTCAATATTACCTTGTGCTTTGGAGTATTACACAAGTTAAAATTGGCTACAAATTTTTCTAAAAACTGGGTGGGGTTTTCTGTATCCACCTGTGCGCTCATTTGCTAAGGAACTAACATTAATAAAGAGATCCCAATTCTTCTCTCCTCTGCTGCTCAAAACATTTATATTTTTATACACACACAGAAAGTGCCCCACGTGTGGCAGTCACTGATTGCTCTGTACCGGTTAGGGGTTCATATATCACAACTCTGGCATACAGATGTTACTATCTTCATCTCGTGTTTTCAGAGCCCTGAGGATTTTCATTTTTCAGGTTGATACCATAATTTCTCATCTTGTCAGTTCCAAACGTGTATTGACAAGACTGTCAAGAAGTTGCCTTTCGTGAATTTATTTTCTTTCCCTCAGTTAACTCTAAGCTTTTCAAATTATGAGAAAGATGATTTATCCTTTAAGGTATAGATAAATTCAATGGAGACAATGCATTTAAATTTGTTTCTGTTATAGTACAATTAGCTGCTCCTTTCCAACACAGCTTCATTTTTAAAATGGTCCATTGGCATTCAGCTAATATCCATCTTTTTGATCCAGAACTTAAGGAGATGAGAACTTGATGGATAATTTTATTAGATAACTTTCTATGCAGCTCCATGCTATAGCAAAATTGTAATTATATGTTATAAATACTGTCTTAGCACTCTTAGTTTGCTACTCCCTATCATAGATATCCCCATAATGAAAAATATATGGGTGAATATCTACACAAAATAATACGCACTCCTCCCTCCTTTCAACAGCCAACAAACAGAAATTGATAGGATATTTCCCCAAAACAACTCTTTAGACTAAGAATCACTGCAACGTATAACCAGAGTCCAAATATCATATTTGCCAGAGCTGAACATATGGCAGTAGGATGTTCAGGTAGCAGAAGGAAGGGCTAGTGAAAGATGCTCAACTGAGAAGCAGGCAGGCTAGCCCTCAAGAATAACAGCCATAATTCAATAATAAACAGGTTTTTAGTTGAAACCAAACTGGTCACGACAACCACAAAACAGTTGTAATTTGTTGATAATGTCTAATCAAGTCAATTATTTAGCAGTATTCATAATTTCACTTGGGATGAGGCTTTGCGTGTAATCAAATCTCATTTTCCTTTCATTTATCTACAAAGGGGTGGGGTAGGGTTTGCTCAGACAGAAAGCAATTTCCGTGGACTAGGTTTATTCTCAGGCTGAGAAAAGCTACTAAAAGAAACATCTCTTGAAATTTGATTTTTATTTTCAGCGACCACATGAAAAAAATGCCAGCTCTAGAGAATATTTGCTACTTCCTGGTGACTCCAATGGTCACTATCATTCTCTGTTAAAAGGAAAATCCAGAGTTACTGTGGATCGTTTCTGACCATTTAACAACCAGCCACTGTAGGCTAGTACACATATGCAAGGCAGATTCTACCACAGATGGCTATGTTTGTAATAAACAGCTGCTGATATTTATGGAGAAAATTCCAATCTCTCATACCCCCATGGTAACAATGATTTGTTAGTTTTTTCTTTTTTGGAAGAAATGCCCATGGCAACTTCTTGTGAGTTCATTTAGACTGGATGCATTAAATTCAACGTAAATTATTCTCTTCACACACTGTCCCAGCCCAACACTGAAGTATCATCTCTCAAACACACCTGAAGGTTTTCTTTTTCAGCTTGAAACGTGTTTCATGCTAGTGTTACCTGAAAAAGGACTTCTGGTTGACTGTATTGCTGTTAATAACAGGAACTAAAATGGCTAGAGCTCTCCAAAATACAGCAAGCGTGCATTTTGATCAAAAGATGTTGAACACATTGCTTAAAACCAAAAATCATTTCCTCAAGCAACAGAACCCCCCAAGCACCCATCGTAAAGGCCTCCCATCATCGTGTGGCAGACACGGGGGCATGTTGTGCACGGCATTAAGGTAAAGTAGCAGCAGTTGATCCCTTTACGGAAGGGAAGAAGGTCCAGGCTGGGCAGTTTGTTAGGATCAACATCTGCCTGAATTTGTTGCTTTTGATTAAAAATCCCTGTAGCCTAAGATAACCCCAATATGTCTTTTAAAAGTAAGTTAAAAGGTTCCTCTAAAGTTACAGCTGTTGCTGTTTAAATCTCTCCTTTCTTGATGACATTATGCATATTTATGAGAAGGATTTCCATGCTCTCAGTGTAGAGGAAGGACCTGATGTTTCAATTAAGGCTTTTAAATCTTGTGTCTCCAGAAAAGTTCAAATCTCTGCCACTAATACCTTTTTCTTTACATACTCTGAAAGCATGATCAGTCTGACCTTCAATCTTCTTTGCTTTCTGCACTTATCTCTTTTTTTTCTCCTTGTGATTCTGTACATATTCCCTTTCAGAACAGTTCAAGTCCTCAGTTTCTCCCAGAGATTTGATGCCTAAAACTTTTTCAGTGTTAAGGTTTGAGCCTCATCAGATACAACCTTGATTCCCCAGCAAAAAAGAAATAAAAAAAAAAAAAAAAAAACAAAAAAAATTAAAAAAAAAAAAAAAAAAAACACACAAACAAAAAAACCACACACACAAACCTGGAGAATCAAGAATAGCATTCCTCAATTTATTTCAAGGTAAATATTTATTCAGTTTTGTTTGGTTTTAAAGAGTGTGTCGTAATTTCTGGGAGAAGCAGAGTCTATCAATTAGCTTTGTATTACTGACCTACAACCACTCCTCCATCGCAGGAACAAACACACCCATCACTAGAGCACTGAAGCACCTAGGGAGTCAATGGGGGTGTGCAGAGAATCACTGTAGATGATGATTTATATTCCCTCTTTTAAACACACAAACACACTGTAGGACACATTTTTCACTTGTTTTTCTGAAGGAGGGTTTAAGTTCTCAACCATTAAGCGGTAGCTAATTGTGTTGCCTTAATTCAGTAACTACCCAGTTCCTGTCACAGGCTTGTTTTAATGAATGCTAAAAATGAACGATTTAATCCAGCTCATTTTGGTATTTCAGTAAATAAGGAAGAAAACCAAACACTGCAGATTCTACATTCCTGCTCACCAAGCAGACGAGCTGAGTACAGATGGCACATTTAGCCGCTTAACCTGAAGGGTATCTTACAAATTGTAGAAATATTTTTATTATAGGAAAGATAATGGGAATGACGTGTCCTACCAAATCAATTCTAATGATGTTTACATTTGCAAAAATTGATGATTAAGTATTAATACCTGAACAACAAAGACCTTGGAATAAGATCATTCAAGTATTTGTGAGCTGAAGGACTGGACTTCCAGGCACATATCACTTTCAAGTCACTGTTCAGCTTGTCATCTAATTCAGTATTCAAAGGGGCAGTATCACCTCCTATTGCGTTCAGCAGGGATACCTTTTCAAGTTCAGTATCCAAATTCACTGCTCAGGTTAAAGCCATGGCAAAAAAAATCCCAAAGCCAATAACAGACAGTAAGTCATATCTTCACCACAGTTGACAGCTTGTTTTCGGGTTGGTGGTGTTTTCATTTGTTGTTTACTCTGTTATGAAAAAAATCATACATGTTTGAATGAATCTACTTTGTACTTGTGACAGAGGAAACCTTTTATTCTTCCCTTTCAACTAAAAGGAAAAACAGCAGGATTGTGAAGTAAGAGAAAAGCTGGGGAATTCCTGTAGAGCAAGAAGCAAGTTCACAAATGCAGCCTCCTTCATTGTTCCCTCCCTGTAGGTAGGTGATGGTGGTGGTGTTTATAATTATACATCTATCAGCAGCAGCACAAAACATATAATTATATTTGACGCATCTATTTCCATACTCTCCTCTTCCCTCAAGTGCTAGATATAATCACCCTGCTGGACTCTGCTATAAATCACTTGCCCAGCATGGTTTATCACTTCACTTACATCAGCCAGGAAACCCCCAGTAAGGCTGGAAGTGCTGAGCCACTCCCCCAGCAGCTACTTGCTGTCCCCCTGCACACACTCGGGCACCTGGAGAGCATTAAACCATCCAACATCCTGCTGCAGACACAGGGCTACCCAGAGCTTCCTCAGGGCTCACCCACTCTCAGATTAGAGCTGGGCACCTTTACTCTCCCCAGCATAAAACATCAGAATTATTTTTTTTTAAAGGGCTTGGAGCCTATACAACACCAAGAACTTGTAGTTCTCATTTCTTAGAATTAAAATAGGGGAGGTCACTCCCCCAAAGCTTCCATTGAAGATAAAATCTTCTCTTTGTTGTAACTAAGATGTAAATGTTTATCAGTTACTTAAAGCAGAATGTAAGGGGATCTACTGTGTATACCGAAAGTTTAAATATTTTTCCTACTGCAGTCAAAACAGAATATTATTTGGTGACAGCTTTAACAATTCTGGATTTTGTAAGAAACAATGGTAACCATAATTATGTTCAGTATGGCAGGGGCCTATAAAACCTCTTTTGTCAAAAACATCAAGCTATGTCCTCGTATTAACATGCCCAGAGCATCTGTCATCCCTCTGTTCCTAGCATCATTGTATTTGACCATATTGACAGAAAGAACAAACGAGTCACAGAGCAAACATTCTCAGAAATTTAAATTTCACATGGGGCATCCCTTTACCTCACACCGATTTTATAGAACTCATATCGGCCAGCAAGATCCAACCTAAGACATCGTAAGTAGAAAATACACATATCTAGTATTCAAAAAGTAGGAATTTCAGGAGATAC
>VZTO01018751.1:169760-235881 GCA_013400615.1 Syrrhaptes paradoxus | reverse complement strand
ACATGAACTAGTCTGTACATTTGTAGGAATACACAAATCTTTGATAGGCTTTGAGCAACCTGGGCTAGTGGGAGGTGTCCCTGCCCATGGCAGGGGGCTGGAACTAGATGATCTCTAAGGTCCCTTCCAACCCAAACCATTCTACGATAATATAAGCATAAATGTAAAAGAAAGGGTGAACTGGTGAATAACACCGTCAAGTTTGTGATGGAAGACACTGTCATGTTGGTTTGTTGTTCAAATTAATGACGTTAGAGCTTCTGCTTTAGAAATGGCATTTTCCTTTCCCAATGGGGGCAGATGAAGCCCAGAGAGCTGACGGCTCAGGCTCACGAAGGCCAAGGCTGAGCGCTTGCTTTCCTCTGGGATCCCCCACGTCAAGATTCAGACAACCCTGTATGGGGCCATGAGGACAGTTACTGTCCTTCAGAGAGAGCCCTCAGAACCCTCCGGCAGCATTCCCCCTGTCTGGAGCACGGGGTGGGAGACCAGCGGGAGTGGGGAAGGGGGTCAACAGCAGCTGGGGAAGCAGCCTGCAAAAACCCTGCAGGCTTCAGCAACACTAGTTTTTCCATACCTAAAATACATAGTGGCCTGGTTACAAAAGAAACTTTATCTTATAAAATTAATACAATTTTTAAAGTTTTCTTTCGAGACTTTTGTCCTCCGCATCACGGCTCATTTAAAAACGTGAGCTCGGGCAGCAGGCAGGTAACGTGTGGCAGCTGCTTTAAAAGAGGTTTTCTGGAGTGAGCACCACTCGTACAAAGAGAGCAGCAAAGAGTCACCCCATCGCTGACATGTCACGAACAGCCTGAGCAGCAGAATGTAAATCAAGATTTTAAGACCTCCTTTCCTGGCACAACATTGAACTCCAGACTATGCCTATATTCACCTCCTCGCTTTACTGCTGCCATCCATCCCTGCCCGTTGCAACACTGATCGGGAAATTAAAATGAAAGCCTTTATCCAGAGATGAGCTGTCTTTGTGAATCCTCTCGTGATTCATGGCCAGGGCCAGCGCTCGGTGAGCACTCATCCCCAGGAAGAGCCCTGCGAGGGGAGGTGACAGTGGGTGGCATTGCGGGGGACCGGCATGGCTGGGCTGTGCCGGCGTGTCTGTCTGTCCATCTGTCCGGGAAGCAGGACGCAGCATGCACCCAGAGGAAGGGATTACATCAACCTTCAGGCTAAGGAGCATCTTTCCATCAGCAACATATTTAGCAGAGTAGTCTTGTCTGGGCAACTGAGCAGCACACCAGTCCTGCTCTGGATTTGGCCCGTAATAAATTAACAGAGAAAGGCATTTCCAGCACACGATCTGAGCACTGTCAGGTCTAATGAGTTTTCAGCTGCCGACAGAATAGGCCAATACACAGGCAACGATGGAGAAATCCCAGCGGACCGCAAGAGGGGATGTTTCATATTCACATCATTAGAGTTTCTAAACCTTCATGTATTTTCTAATTATGCAACAGCAGCAGTAGCAGCGCTGTGAGTAATTTATCAGCACCCATGTATTTTAAATGAATCCCTAACAAGCGTGTATTAATGTGACACAGCAGGATTACGTAAAGGAGGAGAGACTCGAAAAACCAGGGTCCTCGCTGTCTTGAGCAATGTCATTATCATTATCATAGAGCTGCTCTCCCGAAAGTAGAGCATTCAAACCGCAAGTGATTTTTCCCCCAGGCGCTCTCGGCTTGCCTCTGCGGTGCAGACACAGTTGCGGCGTTAACCCGCTGCTGGCTGCTGTGCCCGGTGTCCCTACGGGCTGTGTCCACACACGCTGACCCACCGAAACCGTTCACCTCCAGAACGCAGCCGGTGACCCTGTTCTGACAGAGACCGACTTCTGAGCAGTGCTGAGACACAGGCGAGCTGGAAAACCCAAGCCACAAGCACCAGCAGAGCTGGTAGACAAATGCCATCTGCTACTGAAGATAAAAGAGAGGTTTACTCAAATATTTGTTATTAATTGTTGACTGAAAGCTTCCTTGAATCCTGGCTTGTCTGCTGAAATCAGTGAAACAGTTCCTCCACCCCAACCCCGGTTCCATCCAAACGTTTCCTTTCCAAGGAGTGGATGATGGATGAGCCACTAATTTTAGTTCCCATAAGGACACACTTTCCTCTCCAATCCATAGGCTTAAAGACATTAGATCACTTTGTGGGAAACCATTTCTTCTGTGATTATGTCACATTTGATTTCCTGCTGTCTTTAAAGCTGCCTGTGGCAGAAAGGAGGTTCCAGGGATTACAGGGACCCCCGCCCCAAGCAGACCATCTAGTACTCATGCAATGGAGAGGCTGTGACCCCTCTGCACACATACATTCACCTTTCAGTATCTGTGCACACCCCCGCCTATATCAAACAGGGAAGGGAGAGGGAATATATGGGTGAATAAGGTTTTCACACTTTCTGTGTTGAATAAACAGTTAAAGCACAGTAATTTTTCTGATAAATCACTGCCATGTTGCCTATCAAAGATCTATACACCTCGTATTTGAAGCTACCACTTTTCTGTGATGTTCTGTTCTTTAAAGTCCATAAATACAATCACACTTCAATATTTTTGACAGGCATTTGTTATGATGACTGTGTTGTTTTGCTTGATGCCAAGAACACAGAAAGCTTAAAACTGCTAATCACAGTCTTATCCGAAGGCAAAAAGCAAAGCATTTGTATGAATGCTGTGCTGGAAACAAGTCCTTCATCTTCAGTAGCGAAATAAATTTTGAAATTAAAAATCAAAGAGTTTAACTACAGATGAAACCCTTAGTGCTGCGTGCACAGAGTTCGCTATGGTGTTTTTAATAGGCTCTAATGATGAGCTCAATATCGTTTGATTGCACAGAATGCAAAAAAATCACATGGCAGCTATTGGTTCATAATTCAAGGCTTTTCCATACCTAAACTGCTTGTTAGTAGAATTTATTTCCCTTACCTCTTGTCTTCACACAACCTTATCATCAGAGGAAAGCAATGAGCTCTTTATCTTATAACTGGGTGTAATATGCTAGTGCTTCAGAAGGCGTTACGGTCATTATTTCTCCCTCTCTCCCTAATGGGTCTGTGCTGTGCCCCTGCCTGCCCGCCTGCGGGACCAGCCTTGTCTGCTGGGGGATTCAGCCGGGGGGATCCAGCCACAGGTCGCTCTTTGGAGACGGGAGGAACCCGCCAGTGTCACCAGTGCCACTGCAGCCCCCTCGTACAGCCCATTATAAAGCACTGCCTGAACAGGAGAGGAGGTTTTAGTGACCCCAAGTGCTTTTGGTGGAAGGTATTTCAAAATGCTTTTGATGGGTTTAAGGAATGTATTTTTAATTTCCCTGGAATTTCAGGTCAACCCATTAATTTGTTCATTTGCTGTTTTTTCAAAAAGATGTTTATCTTCTGCTTTGGTGCTAATCAGCCTGGTGTATTTTCTTTTTAATAAATCACTTTCTGGATCAGCCTTAGTTTTACCAGCTAAACAAGTTGTACTTGAAGTTCTTTCCAAGAGACACCTCTCCAGTCCCCTTACCATAGTCACACGCCTTTTCTCGCCCTTTCCTCAGCGTGGACAACCAGAGCGGCAGAGAGAAACACAAAGCCTCTTGCCAAGGCATCGTGTGCTGTTCCATCTGCTCTTGCTAAACTATTCAGACTTGATGAAACCAAGAAAAGAGGAAAGGGGGGGGGGGGCATCTCAGGGGCCATCCTAAAAACTCTAGTTTTATATATTTTATATGTATATGAAGTCCAGAAAGGCCTCACATTTGAGCCTGGCTTGGATGCCCCATCCCTGGAGGGGTTCAGGGCCAGGCTGGATGAGGCTTTGAGCAACCTGGGCTGGTGGGAGGTGTCCCTGCCCATGGCAGGGGGGTTGGGACTTGATGATCTTGAAGGTCCCTTCCAACCCAAACCATTCTGTGATTCTATGAAAACTGATGAAGAGGAATTTCAAGTGCTGAATGTGCTCACAAAGTCATAAAAGAACAGTATTGCCATCTCCCAGAACATTAATTAAGAGCAAAATATTGCTGAAGAGTCTGGGGAGGCTATCCAAGTGCAATGAGAAGTGAAACCTTCACACAGGAGGCACAGGGAAAGCATGTGCAGACTCCTTGGTGTCCTCAAGTCAACTATTACTCCCATGCGTCCTGAAGTAATGGAGATTTTAGCTTTAGTTGTGAATCTCATACCAGGTTGCAAAAAATTCCTAAAAATAATGTCTGAAAAAAAATTATATCTTCAAGCTCTGCTTGAACGCTGTCAGCCTGTTTGACTTCTCCAGGCACTGAACCTAAAGTCTTTATGGATGGCAGAAGCAAGGTCAGTGCCAAACTCTCTATCCAGTACTCACAAACATCAGTGTCAGGTAGGAGTAACCAACTGTAAGAGCAGGAAACATCCTGTCCAAAGGATTTTAGGCCTTTCTACTGAAACTGCTAACAGGCCTGGCAATTAATGTCATTCCCAGGAGAAAAAATTAGGAACTAACTTCAGAGCAGCAAGTCATTTAATCTGAGACATGGGTGAGCCATTGGATAGCAGAGTCATTTTGTCAGGGACATCCTTAAAACCACTGCTGAGAAAAACACAAAGTGCTACAATAAAGTATCGGTCCTCTGAGGTCTCATTTTTCCTTAGTTTTAGTTAACAGTGATTAACTGGTAATGGTGTGATATGAGCTGCCTTCAATTTCCCACAGAAGAGAGAAGGAGCTAATGCAAGATCTTGGTACACGTTACCTGCCTCAATATTCCAACCCGTAAAGCCTTGCCACATCAGATCAATTCTGAGGAAACCTGCTGAAATTTCAGGTTTTCAGTAAAGTGTACTAGCAGGTCAGCTGTGTTTGTCAATGACCAAAGACAAACTTTGCAAATTATTCTACAGAAGCCTTTTAACACAGATACCTGCCATCAATGAAAAGACACCATCATAAATTCAAGATCAATTTCTATTTCTAAATGTCTAGAAACAGGTTCTGCTTCTACTGGTGTTTAAATACAGCCAAGTTTACATAAGAATTACTAACTGGTTGTAAAGGTCATGCCCAGAATATATGCATACTGGAGGTGTGAAACCTACTAGACTGTGGTATTACACTTGGGCTCAGTGCTGAATTGGGATTAAATTGTGTTACATTCATTTGATGAGCGGCTCAGATACGCTGAAGCTTTAACTGAATGTATTAGAAGATGTTAATTCCAACAGATACACCCTTAAAAGTAGTAGCTTAGTGATTTGAAATTACTTTCTACTACAGGCCTTTGTCAGTTTTCAAGAACGAGAAAAAAGGTATTTTGGAGTCCCTAATCTGAGACTGTAAGTTAATAAATACCTAAGGAGAGGTTCTTTCTTTTCCTTTCAATATGAATGAATACCCTCTGAAAGGGAATTGATGTAGTCTATTGATTGCCATTTAAACGCCTTTATAAGCTAATTAGTGCAAAAGGTAAAATGTTTCTGAGCAGAAACAAGCAACAATCATTAAAATATAGGAAGGCTCATACGGTTCTTAGATATCCTGGGGGGACAGACTGCACAAACTTGCTCATGCAGCCATCCTCTCAGTGTAGCATCTCTCTGGGTAGATGATCCTCACCCACTAAGCCAACTGTTGCTTGAACTGGTTAATTGCTGTTGGCGAATGGGTGGAGGAGGACATTCCCCTCACAGAGGGAATAAGCATCACACTGCACCCAGGAGAACTCACGGCTTTTTCTGACTCAGATCACTATCACTCCCACTGATGCTCTAGCAGCAGTGAAGAGCGCTTACAGGGAGAGAAGCATCCCAAACCACAGCACAGGCTGTGCAGCAGCTGCTCAGAAGCCAAGTGTCCTCCAAGAGTTATTTCAGGTTTCAGCCATCACTACCGTCATTAAAGTAGCTAATAAAGACTGTACAATGAAGTATTTATGTGAACATACACATTTAATCTAAGGCAAAGCTTCCACCCTTCTCAAATCAACTGAAGATGGCTCTAATTACACCGGTTTCATGGCTGCATCCCTCTATTCAAATTAATTACTCTGCAAAAGTTAACACAACTGAAATTACACTGTGTGCCTTCAGAACACCAAGGAGAGAGAAGCACCGCCCAGGGCCCATTCTCCTTCCCACTCGGTCCATCTGGATGGCCCAGCACAGGCGGTAGCCCTGCTCCACCACCGCCGGGGCTCTGCCCTCCTCCCTCCCACCCCACTCCTCCCCCTGCCCGGTGGAGCTGGCAGCTCCTGACAGATCATCCTCATCCAAAGCCCCGCTTCCTCCAGCACCGAGAGAGAGTCACAGCTCACCTCGAGACTATTACAGCACAACAAAGTGTTCATCCATTTACCAGACTTTGTTTCCTTTCACATGAAACACACATTCCTTTGATCTCCGGGTGAGAAGGGATTTCCTTGTTATGTCAAACTATTAAGGAAATGAAGAAACACCCTCATACAATCCCTCTTTCTGTATTAGCAGTAACAGGATATTCAAAAGAAGGTTTCTGCCCCCTCAGAACAGTATAGTGACTGTACACAGCACCAATATTCCTAATCAAGTTGTACCACCTCTTCTGACAGGTCCGCTCAACTCCTTTTTGCTGCGCAGATGACACTACCTCAGGCTGATAATTAAGCAGAATGCAAATTTTTACACACTCGTGTCACCCTTACAAGGTCAGTGTTTATCTTAGAGGATTTTAATATGAGCAGAAGCCATAGTAACGTGCAAGCCACCATAGTTAATTAAGAACTACGGAATATTTTTATATAATGACATCACATATAAGGCAGGCAGAGTACAAAAACTTCATAAAACAACTTTGCATTCACTTCCAGATTTATACATACACGTATGTGTGTGTGTATGGTCGTGGATTGACATCTTAAGCAAATTCAAGGAGCACTCAGTATTTCATCAGCCCACAGCAGCAAGGTTTTTTTGTCTCCCTCCTCCCTCACACTTGCACCTGGCCAGCGTGCGTGAGAGGTAATAATTAGTCCTGCAGCACTGACCACTTTTCTATTAAAAAAAAAAAAAAGTTGGTTTGAATGGCATCTGATTGGCACTGCTGAGAGAGAACCAAGAGCTCCCTGAAAGGGCTGAGCATTTCAGTTCGCCCTTGCAAAGGCCAGCAATAAAAGAGCTTTTCAGGTCGCAATGTTTTTAGATATATAAAAGTGGTCTGAGGTCACATTTAGAGTTTTTAATGACCCTCACCAAACTCTCTGCAGTTCAGCTAGTGGCTTGGCAAGTGGAGAAAGAAAGGATGATCTTAAATAAAAGTGTATACTCCCTCCCTACCCCCCAAATATCACAAACCCAGCGCTTCCCCAGCCAAGGTGAATACACACCAGTGTTCTGGGGTACAAGTTTCACCCCTGACTGCTCGATACAGCCACAGACAGATGCTGGCGAGCGATGAAGACACAGCAACAACAATTGCAGCAATCAATGCACCGTATAGAAACAAACGGCAACACACGCCTCCCATCCGCCGATGTCAGATGGCATTAACGGCTGCCAGCTGGGCACACAGCAAGTAGGTCAAGAGCATCACTCCAAGAGTTTTCTTTGCTAAATATTGTGCTAACGACTGCATTATTGCTCATCAGGCTGAGGTTCTGAAACTGGTGTAAAACAAAACACCCTTCCCGTGACAGCAGAGGTCAGGTTTTCCATCTTGAGATGTTTCAGGTTGAACAAAACCACCCATTTTTGATAAAATGACTTTTGATAAAATGCCTTTTGATATTAAAATCTGTACTCAGGCCTGTCCTGATTGCACAAAGCAGCTTTCCCCAGAACAGCTCTTACAGTTGGGTAAAACCGAATGACTAAAACCATGTATGAGGCACTTACAGTTTAGAAAAGCTCTAACGGAGATTTAACAGACTTACTCTAAAGAATTCTTTGGTTGAGCCTGAATCCAAAGTGCCATAGGCTATTTCGGTTTGTTTCGCCAGGTCCTCTGCACTCTCTATGGGAGAAACCATCCTCTCCACCGTAAGGAAGGCAGCAAGATTAGCAGTGTAGGAAGAGATAATGATGAGAGTGAAGAACCACCAGACTCCTCCAACAATTCGCCCTGAGAGAGATCTATGGAAAAACACACATCATCAAATTGCTTTGAAGACATTTCTGGATTTTTTAGTTTTTTCTTTCCTTCACTGAAGAAAAATTCACATGCACAACCCTTTTGTCCAGATCCTCCAGGCACCTGTGAGCCAGTTCCTGACAGCCTTCCTCAGGAGAGCAAACAGCCTCCGCCTGGTCTTACCTAGTTAAACTCTCTCTCCAGTCTTTCAGTGAAAACAAGGAGAGCCAACTGAGAAATGATTCATCTCAGCCAACCCCATCGGAGGCTTGGAGAGGAATAAACTCTCCTGACTTCCACAGACCCTTTGCTGGAGAAGTCTTTTGCCAGAAGACTTTTGTCTTCTCCGCTGCGATACGCCAGCATCGGGTCTCTTTGGTAGCTGCCCAGCTTGGAAGACCCCAATGTGCCTTTTTCTGCATCGACTCTCAAAATGTAAGATGTAGTAAACTGCAAAAGGGAATCAGAGTAAATGTGCAAAGGAATAAACCAAAAACGATTCAGTGTCCTTCTCTCATCACAACCTGGCAGGAATTACAGACTGAGTCTGCATACTGAAGTGAGGAGAGATGCTGGTTTATGTTTTATGTTAATTAAAATTTGCATGTTGCACTGCTCCAACTCAAGGGCGTTCATGCTTTATAACCACCAGGGCAAGAGAGAAGGAAGCAGAAAAAAAATTGTGTTCCGTGTTTGTTGTGTTTTCTTTTTCAAAAGGATACCATAAAGGACTGAAAAAAAAGCCTATTTGTAAACATGTAATTACAAAATGCCTAGTGGTCAGGAGGTCTAGATCCTGTCAGAAAGAGCTCTTGATGCTTTAAAGCCATTGAACATCAGGCTCAAAATACTCGTTCAGGGCTGAAGGATGCCCGTGCCACGCCGCTCAGCTGGGCGGGGAATTTCTCCGCCGTGTATGGCACTCATTCTTCAAACACGGCGTGTTGGCCAGGAACCATCTCAGGAGCTGAGACAAAGCTATTTCGTATATTTTCCCTTAATTCTACTGATACCAGTGGAGGAAGATATATTAAATCCGTGGAACCTGGGTGCTGTGGTCCTCAGTTCATGTGAAGGGAAGAAACAGAAAGCCACAAAACTCTTACCTGTTTATTTGTTTCCTTCAAGCCCCTCAGTGCCATCCCCAGACAGTGGGTACAAGTTGTCCTACCAACAGATGGAGACAGGAAAAAAGCAAAAGTCTGGTGATGTGCCCCCACCCACACAGGTGACTTAGCTGGTAAACTGCCTACACTTGGCCAGAGCCTGAGACTGCCCAAGCCACTAAAAAAATCATGTTAAATTAGGAAAAAAAAAAAAAGGAAAAAAAAATCCACTCAACATTAAAGAACACACCAAAGAAAAAAAAATGCCAACACAATAAAAACAGAGAGCAATCTGGAATAGGTCAGAGGAACGTGGAGAAACAAACGAAGAGACGGAGTGCTGCTGTTCCCCCCTCTCCTCTGCCCAAGAAACTGCAGCAGCAGCTCCCATGGCGAGGGCAGATGCAGGCAGGTTCCTAAGGATCATAGAGCACACAGCACTTGCCGGTGCAATCAGCACCCTGGGGACTGCTGCATCAGGTCCCTAGCAAGGTGCAAGGCGGTTCAGGTGGTTACAAAGCTTAGGGAAGCTTGAGGAGTGAAGCGTCAGCTCTTTGTCCATCAGGAAGCAATGACTTTCCATGTGTGAACTCGGAGACATCGCCATTGCTCTAGCCTGCCTGTGCTTTCTCAGGGCAGGCACACATCCACTGGATCACCAACAAGCAGAGAAGGCTTTCCTGCCTTTCTTGAGGGCCTTCCACGAGGATAAAAGGAGTTCCAACCTGGGCTGTGCTGCAGCTGTGCTCCCTGATAGAAGGCTACTGAGCAGCTGCAAAGGTAAGCTGCAGAAATATAAACCCAGAACAATGCAGTAAGTCAAGGAATCTCTCTACCTCAGTCTACATTCTTTGTAGATATCAAGTGAGTATCTTGGGATTGTACAGATGGCTTAAGTCCTTTCTGGCCAGCTCCCTTACCAGTCAGGGTCTTGGCTTTAGCTCCTCTGCAAAACTTGATACCCTACACAGCACATTACCCTCTTACACGGGCTGATGAAATTTTAGTCAAGTACAAAGCAGCGCCTGATGAACTCACTGTGAAGGCTCCCTTCACAGCCAGCAGAGGAAAAGAGAGGAGACAGACACCCTCAGAAGGAGATTTATCTCACTTGCTGTAATGTGGGTAAGTCTGAAGGTGCCCATCTGTCTTACAGCTTTGGAGGGAACCGAGACACCCAACTGAAACACCGCCTATTGCTCTTAGATGGTGACATCAGGCAAATTCATCTCCCTTTTGTTTGTTCCTTCACAACATATTTTCCGTCTCCAGAGAGGGCCCAGAGGTGAATTCCTCCTCCCTGCAGCGAGGTGGAGAAGTCTGTCTGGCGGGCACAGCAGAGAAACATCCACTCGCAAACTGCAAGATGAGCGTTATCTGGGGTTTCTGGGTTCCCGTGGCCCTCTTGCTTTACAGTCGGTCTTGAAATAGAAGATGAAATAAAGACTTTGCCAGAGTGTTTAGATAAATTCAGTGGAATTATGGGGAACAAAATAGTATGTGTTCGTTGCCCCTACAGTTTCCCATGGGAATTATCTTCCTTGGGTTGGCAGCCACCCCTGTGGTTAGCAGGACCGATGGGCTGCTGGGATGAAGATGTGCAGAAGACAAGCATTCCCCAAACCAGCGAAACCTCAGCTCACAGTGCTGTAACAATAAAAAATCTGTGTGGAGCTGCACTCTCACAGAGCATGTTACACACAGAGAAAGGTAAAAATGTCCTGCAACCTGTATGCACCNTGGGAATTATCTTCCTTGGGTTGGTAGCTGCCCCTGAGTCAGACAGATACAGGACAAAAAATGGAGAACAGATGAGAGGCAGGGGACGTGGGCACGGCGGGGTCCCCTGAGGAAGGTGGCACTGCCCTGAGGGTCCTACATGCAAGAGAGGGGTCTTGCTAGATGTTCTCATAAGAGCTGAGGTCACTTGAAAGAAAATTGGATGTCACAACAGAGTTGTTTCTCCCAGAGTATTCCAGCGAGCACTAGGAAGCAGTCAGGGCTGGCAGAGCTGCAAGTGGTGGTAGCACAGGATGGCGCAAAAGAAAAACAAAACAAACCACAAAGCTGACACTGAAGGAAAAGAAAGACAGACAGGGAGAGTCCAAGACGAAGAACACGGACGAGCATGGCCTGGCAGCCTCCTTGGCCAAAGGACCCCAGTTCCCCCCAGTCCATCTGCTGATATTTAGACTCCTTATACCCACTGCAGGGGCTGGTGTAGAGGGGTGCGGGAGAGAAAGGGTTAGTACAGAAACACCGGGCTGGTAACAAGAGAATACTTGTACGGTTTGTACCGTGAACCACAGAAATGTTTGTCCATTACTCAGACAATAATTATAGAAAAATCAATCACAGCTTTTAATACCAGCACCGCTTTTTCTGATTAAGACATACCTGTCCAAGTGTGCGGTGCTGTAATTTAAACACAAACAGCTAATGCTTTATCCCAACATGTCGTTTTCCAAATTACCTTAATAAATAGATAGCTTGCACAACATTATTTCATAGTGAATTAGCATGTTAACAAATGAGAGAAGTAACAAAGATCTGGCATAACAGAATTATAACGCAATTATCAAAACAAGGTCAGATGGTATTTTTAAAAGCAAGTAAACAGGAAGAGTGCATACCTTGAGAGGAAATTTAAAAGGAAGCATGGAGTCAAATGAAAGCAAATTAGTACCACGAGAAAAACAAAATAAATATTCAAATTCACATTCAGTTTCCAGGACAATAATACATTCAGACAAAACCTTATTATTTATCAAAATAGCTTGAATTTTGTTTCTACTCATGGCCATAAAAATACTTGATTTCCTATACTACCCAGAAATAATAAGCTTCGCACACTACTCAATTTTTAATGAGGCTCTCCTGACTGATGCAAGATGGTTGTTACATTGGCAAATAACCCTGAACAACTCCGCTGCAAACTCAGAACCCCTTCATATTCCGAGCACACGCTATCTGGTACCCGCCACGCTGCGAGCTCCATCCCTGGCTCGCACGCCCAGCATCCCTCCGCCTCTCCGGCCAGCCTCACGCCGCCCTCGCCTCACCGACTGAGACAGAACACAAGAAATAAGAGCATCTGAAGCGCTGACTTGAGATGCTTCCATCATAGGAACTGGCAGTGGGAGTTTCAGAACTATCTAGTTACGCGGCTCTCATCGCTAGACTGAAAGTCCCACAAAGTCATTCCCATGGCCTTTAATAGGAGTCTCTCGAGTCTTCTGCTGTGAAAACTGGGATCTAGAAATACACCCTCTGAAATGACCAACCTCACGAGGTAATTTTTAATGAACCCCCTGTCTTTTTCCATCAGCAATTAATTAATCTAGCCTCTTTGTTCCACATGAATAAAGAGCACAATTAAAATGCGGGCTCTCAGAGAGATTTCAAAGATACTTTCACTCAGAACAATGTTACAAATTTGACTGCGTTTTCTCCTGATTCCATTTGCTGTATGCATCTCACATTAAAGTGAGTTTAATAATCTACTTTTGATCCATCAAAAGTGAATTTTCAATGCTTTAGCTCACTATGCAGAAAACACAGCAGCCTTTGATAGCAGAACAAAACTGCTGGAACAAACGCCGATTCCACCAAGGGATGCACTAACCCCCATCCTTCGGCTCCTATCTGATTCTGTTTAGACGACTCCTATTAAATACAGAGAGGAGAGTATAGGGATATATCCTCTGGAATATCCCCGCAGCATACTCACCGAGGATAGATCTAACTAGTCATTAGATGTCACAGCTGTTCCACACAAAGGCAGCTGAAAGAGCCTTTATCAGCAAGTACAAAAGTGATCTCTCCAGACTGCTTGTCGGCATCTCTCTACAAGTGCTGTATGCTCTCATATAAGAAATTTATTCAGACAAAACTCATAATGGAAGAATGAAGCCCCTTTTAATGGCAATAAAATAGGATGAAACATTCATATAGTCAATGTACTGTAAATGGAGTAACCTTACAAAGATACGGATTCAGAATGGAATACTTGGGAATAGTTCCTTCTAAGGAAAAGAAATTTGACATTTAATCAACTTAAATCAACATATTGGTCAAAGGAACAGTGTTACTGGAATGTAAACCAAGGTATTAAATTTCTCTTTTTTTTTAAGCAACAATTCATGTAACTGTCTGTAATCTGTTATCTTGGAAGATAACAAAATAACTGGAAAACGTCTTCAAATGAGGGCCATGTATTAATACTGAGCTAATAGCTTCTGATGGACAGATAGAATAAATAGGTTTACTGCTGTCTCTGTTTTTTGCTACGCATTTCCAAGGCACAGTAGTATAAAACAACCCCCTAGAATACGTTCCACTCGTTATATAAAGTAAATGGCTGAACATGTCAGAGTCACATGAGAGTTTAACAAAAATCCTATGCAGTTCTCTTTAACTGTCAATAACCAGACCTAGCGGAAACAGCGCAATGCCTGCAGCTTTCCATGTGATGTCCCAGTGCTTATTTCCCGGTCCTTTATATTGGGCACACACATGGTCAACAGCAATTTAAATGTTATCACTACTCATCACCCTTAACAGTGAGCAGAGAGGTAAAGTTGCAATACAGAATTTCAGCAGAAAGCAGAAACACAGTGTGCAAACAGGAGGAGAGATCAACCAGCTATCACTGTACAGGGAGGCAGCACACCCAACACCCGTGACTGCAAAAACCAACATGTGGTCATATCCAGGCAAAAACATGTGCGTGTTTTACGTGGGATATACATGCATCTGTCAATAAGTATGAAATCTAATTGCTGCTATCGAGAATTTAAAAACAGATGTATGAGTAGCGTCAAATACGAACTGGCGTGCACCAGCACCTCTGAAAGTCCTGGATTTTGCTGTGATCGTTCGGAGATTTGAATGTGCAATGACTGTGCACTTAAAGGATCGTTATTACATTATAACAGGTAAAATCATGATCCTTTCCATCAAACTTCATGGAAGTTTTGTCACTTGCTTCAGTGAGTTTACTCGAGATCCCTACCACTACACGGACCAGTAAAACCTGGTAATTTTTAAAGATTCAGGTATTGAAAAGAGCAGACAAATATGGAGAGCGGAGAGGTGTATTTCAAGTGCCAAGTTAGAAAAAATCTGCCTCTCTTGCTTTAACTAGCAACCTTATTAAAGGGAAAAACTGCATCCTGTTTGTATTAAGTGGGTATTTTTAATAATTAAAATAGCTGTAAACTGGTTATTAAAATATTGTCATACAAAATATAACTAGTGCTCCCTCACTAAGAAACTAGATCATTGCACTGCTTATCACAGGCACATCACCCAAGTATTTTACCAGTGTAAATGTAGAAACATTACATATATTATTTAAAAAACATCTGTGGTATGCATTGTTCAATTAGAGAGAACTTCACTATTCTCAGGTGATTTTCAAAGTACTTCTTTAAAAAATAAATTGAATTCTGCAGTAGTTAATACCAGTGCTCTCTCTTAAATTGGAACTAATATCAAACATGTTTTACTACAGCCTTATTCAGAAAGACTGCCTTAATGAACAAGAAAAACCTTTATGGAAACTGGCAATGCTCATCAGACCATATTGACTACGAACACAAGGACGATGGGTCAGACTGGGCTGAAATAACGATACACATACAGGGCAGAATGCAGTTAGAGGGACACATACAGAGAACTTAACACATGAAAGACGGCGGTAAGCAGATTAGTAATAAATGAAAAGAAGGATCAAGAAGAACAAAACTAGAGAAACAAGGCACAAAAGAAAGTAAAAAGACTAGCAGAAGCCATGAGGGGAGTGAAGGTGTTTTAAAATGCTGTTGCATGTGATTTTTAAAAATAAATATTTCTTATTTTGCAAAGCAGAATATATTCTATGTACCAAGGAGATGACCGTAAAATGAGATATGCAGCAAAAACACGGTAGCCCTCCAAGCATTGCTGAAAACAGAAAACCCTATGCATTTTACAGCCTCAACATGGTGTATATAAGTTAGGCAGAAATGCATAAATGGCATTCTAAGGCAATGCCACTCGCTCTGGAGGTGAATGTTAGCAAGCATGGTGGCTTGATGATGATGCTTAGCACTGAATGGAATGTCAAAATAAAAAATTTGGAATTAAAAAGAAATTTGAAAAAAAAGTAACATATATGCACCATGGCATCAGCAAATGACCATAAAATGCAAAAAGGTGATGGAGTGATATGGAACAAACCTTGGAGAAATATCGCATCCTTGCTGCATAAAGGCACCCAGGGAAAACCAAAGGCTGTTAAATATTCCAAACTCATTTGGAGGGTCAGGAGGGTTCTGAGGGTCACGTGGTTCTTCACTGCCGTCTTCCAAGTGCCATTCATAAGGACTGAATCTGCTGACTAGGAAAAGAACCACGCTGACGCCAATGTAAGCAAAGACTATACACATCCAAATTTCATAAGCCAAAGGATCCAGGAAAGAGAATACGCCCGGTTTAGATTTCTGAGGTTTCTTGATCATGATGGAGATGCCCAGGCTCATAAAGGGTTTGGAAAAGTCTATGACTTCTTCTCGCACCAATGTTATGGTGAGAGGGGCAACAGCTATATCTGCTCTCTGAAAAGGGAAAACAAACCCAAGTTAGTTACAAAACAGTTGCAACCTAATCACAATCTAGAGTCTCAGGCTAATGAATCAGATGATAAATTACAAGAGTGAGTAGGAAACATTTTCTTTGCAGCCTATTTTGCAATATTGATACAAAATTATTAACCAGAAGAATTACAATCAAATCTGTGCAAGGGTCTCACAACAGAGGCAGATATGTACCAACATGTATTTATGTTAAACTATTAAGTTAAAATGGATGAATAATCACCGCGCGAACCGGACAGTGAGATGGCAACTAAACCAATTGTCATTTTCTAGTAATGTCTGTATCCATCCATCTGTCTTGGAAGACTTTGGGCAAGTTATAAGTTTGTTATATTTTAATTTTCTCTTTTCCATTCTTTCAGCACATTCTTTTGCCTTACTGATTAGTCCAGGATCTTTAAAACGAACCTAAGAGAATTAATCAGTCACTTAATTTCAGCTGCATTTGGGCACTACCACTCATATACTCCTTTGAAACGCCATTGCAATAAGGGTAGAATAGTGGGGTGATAGGAAGCAGACAGCCCACCCTTTTCATGGTCACTGAAGAACAGTAATACAGATTTGTGAGAAGCAAATAGCCTGGGTTACCTGAGAAGAATGCAAAGTAGTATTTTTCAGTATAATGTATGCTACCAGCTCTATAGATCTATAACACAGGCCGTGCTCTGAGGCTGGGTCATCTGGAAGCACAATCCCATCTCATTGCATCTGTCATTCACCAGCGTGTTGGTGTGCCCTGAACCCACACCCTTCCCTTCAATCAATACATCTTTGCTAGATTCCATGGGAGGGTAAGAATGTGAAGTACAAAAAGTTACCTGATTAAAAATAGCATTCCATAATAGATTTTCAGCACATTTAATTGTATCTGTATTTCTATGCCAGAAAGATTCAAGTCATACTGTTTAGACAACCTAGCCTTGATCCAACCAAGTACTCAAGGAGCTGTCAGCATTTGCAACAGAGGGGACTAGACTGTTAAAAAAAAACCCTTTTAATTTAAGGTTTTAATTTAAAAATTATTGTTATGAGATTTTACATACCTACATATACCTTCTTGTAATCTTCTATTTTAAACACTCTAACTATTCATGTCATCGATACTTTTAAAGATGGACTTTTGTTGCTAATTAAGGATTTCAGAAAGAAATAAACCATTCCTAGGGAAAGTTTAACTTACCAGCACCCAAACCACTGTGCACTTTTAAATCAGATTTTTGTTTCCCACTAGTAAGTACATATCTCTTTCTTGTGGAAAAATAAAACCTGATTAAGTAGAAGCTTGAATAAAAGTTAATAGGAAATGGTAAGAATCTGTGACATAAAATAATTGAACATGCCTTGCTGTAAATCTGATGGTGATGTACGTGACTTTCATTAATACCTCATTTGTTCCTCCTCCTAGATAGTTGGTTTGGGCTTTTTTTTTTTTAAGATTCATAAGCAGAAACGGCTTCTCATGAGATTAATCTCAGTACAGGCACCGTGCAGCCATGCCCAAGGCACCTCCTCGGCGTTTTAAGGCTGAGGCTAACGGCAGGCTGGGGGGACTGAGGACTTGTCCCCTGCGGCCCCTCCCCATCCAGCCTCCCTCTGTGACACACCCGTCTGCATGCATCACCTCTAGCTTTGCTCCAGCAACTCCGGAATATCTCTCAACACTTTGTCCCGGCACGTGCAACTCCAAGGTCTGTGCACAAGTTCCCTGCCTGCAATAATCAGATGCCTGCGCATGTAGGGAAGCCACTTGGAGTCATGGTCCTGGGTGCCCTCCTCTGCCCCTTTGGACGTTCACGTGTCCCCGGACCTTGCCTTTCCCCCTGAACAACCGCTTTCCTCTAGGAGAAAACCCTCACCTGATTGCCATCTGCCTTTGGATGTTTACGGGCTTTGCAGATGAATGTATTCATCCCCTAAGCAATAGAGAGACTTGGGGAGACACAAAGTGAGTGGGGTAAAGGGACTGGATGATGCTGGAACTTATTCACTGATGAATTCCCCCAAAATATATATTTGTCTTGTAGCTGCTGCTTGTTGAGCTGCTGTTAAATATGAGATATCTGCAGTCAGTAAGTATGGGACATGTACACAATATCTGCTTTAAGAGTCCACAGCTGGCTGGAAGACTAAGCACTTTGACCATGGCCACTGTACTGCATGGTGAGCTAACGAGGTACTTACAAATTAATCCTTATTAGAGCAAGCTTAAGAGATCAGGATCCCTGCAGAGACTTAGCAATGATTCCACGTGATGTGATGCTGAGGTGGGAGGCAGGTGCCTCACTGCCTGGCACTTTGCACATGGACAGCCAGCCCTGGAACAGCTCCTCAAGGAAGGAGCAGGCTGCTCAGGTAGAAGAGCACTTAGTTTCTGTAGAGTTTTCCTGGACTTGGAGAAATTTAGTTCTCCCGAAGTAATATTTTAATTGCCAAAGTAGTCACAGTGGAGCTCTTCCTAAGTGCTGATGCAGCGTGCAATAAAGTCTGGATCTCCTTTGGGAGCAGCTGAGTTCATGCAGGAAGTTCCTGTGGGGTCTTTGAGGGGATGAAGATGATGCTGTGCTGAAGCCCAGGCAAATCTGTTTTTAAAGGCTTGATTTTTATCATGTCCTCAATCATATCATACAGTATGGATTTCTTTGTAAATAATTTAAAACTGCATTTTAATATTAGAAGGGATAAACATTTATTTTTCTGATCCATTTTTTGTGTTTCTGCTTTCCTACCATTTTTGATAGGTGTTCAACACATTGGAAACACCAACAAACACCCTCATGCCTTAAATGAATATGGCAGCAATTGTTTTCTGCAGAGGGAACAACCATGGGTTCAGACACGAGCTCTTGGGAAACCACCAACAACCAGGGCACTGAGAGTAGACCAGCTACAATCCAGCACCCGAGCATGGTTCTCCACGACCTCGCTGAATATTATTTGCACTAGAGAGGTTAAAAAAACCAGATTGCTCTTGGCTTATTTATTTAGAGATATACTATTTGAAATTGAGAGCTTATGGAGATCTCTAAGTACCCTAAAGGATCATTAATAATTGCAGCACAGTCGTGAATTTCCCTCCCTGTTATGGCTGCAGATAAGCAGAACCCATAAGAAGGGAGCTCAATTACAAAGAACACAACCATAACCACAACCATGTCCTTCCCTGAGCAGAACTGGAGGGGGGCGTTGAAGAACCTCAACAACTAAGGCTTGCTAATCACTCATGACTAATGGCGTTTCAAACATCATCCTCACCACATTTGAGCCAGGCGAGAAATGTCATGGATTCCTCTGAGGCTTGTTCTGTCTGCGCCTCCTCGTGTGGGAGGGATGGATTTAGGGAGGACAGGCAGCACGGAGGCGGTCCCCACTCTGTTCAACCTGACCCCAGGGGGCTGCAAACCTCAAGACTCTTAAGGGGAGGGAGGAAAAGTAGCAAATGGAAATATCCCGCTACATGGAGAAGGAAAAACGATAAGATGTTCTTCCTCTGTAATCCAAAAGAAGAGACTGAATTCTGCTTACAGATGTGAAGATGAGTCTTCCTAACTTCAAAGCCATGCACTAGAGATGGCAAGAGACCCCAGCTCTGCTCCTGCCCATACGTGCGTCTGGCCATTCACGCTTCCAGAACTGAACAGTTCTTTTGCCAGTGGGTCACTTTTCAAGAAATGGGTCTAGGCTATGGTCACTTTGCGAGACCTTTGTGTGACGGATGCTCAGCTACGTGCAGACTGATGCGGAGGACGCTGCCCCATTCCATCAGGAGCCAAACCTCCAGGCACCCCAGAAGTGCTGAACACAGGTACACAGCGGTGTCAGAAGAGACTGCGCTGGAAGGACGACTGACTCTGAGCACATTTTAGGACTTCTCAGTGCAGTCTAAGGTTTCCAGGTATGAGAAAAGGGTGTCAGACAGAGCAACACATCACCTACGGTACCTCATAAAGAGAGTCCAGTACACCCAAGGATATCGGGGTGTGTTGAGAGGCCACGTCATGGGGCAATGTGTTTTTAACACATTAGCTCACACTTATTCAAAAACAACAGCTGATATCTGACTAGCAGCATGCTGCATTGAAGCCTTAATGCGCACCAGCTGAGTGTTATAAAAGGTATTAAGGTGTTAAAACTGCAGTTGGCCTTGTCTGTCGCAGTCTGTCAATGTTAACTCCATGCATGCTTCATGCGGATGCCCACAGCTCCTTCTGAGACACTGCTACTGGATGCAGAGGGAAAAATTAAGGGTACATCTGCTTCTTGAGCTGCGGACAAATATGCACTGCTTCTGCCTGTGCTTGGACACCGTTCAGCTCTGTGCCGGGGCCATGGTCCTGTCCCACCGCACGGTGCCACTGTGGCTCAGCCACTGCCCGGGCAGGGACCCCACATCTGTCCTTGCACACATGGGGTGAGGGTCCATCTGAGCCGTGGGACAGCAGCATCGTACGGCCACCTTTGGGCACTGGCACCTGGGCTTACCTCCTCCCGAAACCAGGGGTGACGGGCGAGCTTCTCCCACTCACGGCACAATCTAAGAGCACGTGGGACGTTTTGAGGAGAAACAGGAACTGAATTAATCTTCCTCCCCGCTACGATTCAAAGGCTGTATATGCCATCTGTAGTCTGTCTTCTGCGGCTGGGAGAGCCAGAGAGGCTGGTTGCCTGTTAAAGGCAGGGATGTGTGTAGGTGGTCCCACTCGGACAGACTGCGGAGGCTGCCGGCACGCAGGGGACTGTCTGTCCTCCACCTCCCTGCTTTGTTCCTTTGTGTTATTTTACATATTGAAAGGCTTTTATAAAGACTTTTTTTTTTTTTTACCTGAGGAGAGCTTTAAAAGCTGGAAGGTCTGGCTGCTCTTTCCACTCCCAAAGCATCTGTAGTTACAATTAAGATCTGTGTTAAACCCACTGTCAATTAGTCTCAGCGACGTGAAAAGCGCCAGGCCCAGGGAGGGAAGATTTTCCCTGGCTGAACAGCAGCCTGCTTTAAAAGGGAAAGGAGAAATAAAAGCCTACAGAAAGAGGCTTACCCTACAGAAGAGAAAAGACCATTGTCTAGTGCTCGGCAGCTGGGGGGTACAAAGCCCCGAGCCCCGGCCCCACAGGGTGTGCGCAGCGGGAGGTGTGGCTGCTCATCAGCCCGCGTGGAGGGCTCGGCATCGTTAGCGGGTGGATCACTGGACCTTGCTGGTTTGCTTTGCTGGTTAGATTTAAATAGTGATTTGGTCTGCCAGACTGAGAATGATTTAGCTACTTCCTCTTCTAAAATGTCCAGAAAAGAGCTTTGCCTATTTGCTACTTTTATTCTGTCAAAAGTTTCCACTATGTTTTAGAAATTTCTCTTAGTTTAAAATATAATAGTGCTTGAATTGGTAGGGGTTTTTTTTTCAGGTAGGAAGTAGAGTCTTATTTTATCACCCTGAGAGTGGAAGATCAAAATTAAGGTTTTCTTCAAACTGACCTTTTTTTCATTTATGAAAAATCTATCTCATTTTTATGTCAAATTTCATTATCATTATTAATTATTATTACTAACATTACTACGACTATTACTACCACCAATATTTGAAAATTGCTAACAAACCACAAGGCCCTTTTAGCTCTTCTCTAACAAGACTGCAGGGTTCTCCTGTCTGAAGCAAAGGAGTTAGGGAATATTGCCCTGCCAGAAGCCCTGCCTCCAGGGCTGCCATCCCTACGCTGCCAGAGAACAAGCCCTTCTCTGGAACCAGTTCATTCCTACAGCCCACGGCAGACCTCCGTCAAGTCTTACACTGGAGCCAGGGCTGTGCCGGTCAGCCTCAGGACCCCAGTGCTGTGACACAGTGCCCTGTTGCTTTGGGCACAGCCGGTGCACACTGAGCCCCCTCCCCTCCCATCCCTCCCCACTCCTCGCCATTCCACTCGGAGCCTTCCCACGCAGCCTGCGAGGATCCGGCTGCCCTTTCTTTCCTGACTCTACACTGCATCCCACAGGAAGCAAGAGCGACAGTAACAACGAACTGGCACAAACTAAACATTAATTACAGTTAATTAGGGTTTTTGGCATTAAAATGACATGCCATTCACTTCCTATGACTGTCTTAAGAGCAATTTTATAAAGAGATGTAAGCATGGGGGCTACTCTAAAAAGGGCACAGTGCTTGAAAAGCCTGGAAAGACTTCCCAGCGGAAGCGGTGAGAAGCTCGCTGGTCAGGAATATGCTGAATTTGACAAATGACTAGTCACTGTTTATCACTTGAGACAAATGCAATCTAAAAAAATTGTGTTTGCTGCCACAGCTTGGTTCAGCTGCCGGATAACCGGTACCAAAACCAATCAGGCCCCTTTTATCCCCCCATGCCTGACTTCTATACATGCTAATAAAGGCATTTAAAATCTAATCTCCCTCTTGTCTTCCCAAAATGGAATCCAGAGGAGCCAAATATGACAGCATTTTGCAGACAAGGCTCACAGGGGCATTAGGGGTAACGTACAGTTTTAGTTCCCTAATAGAGTTTTAAGCCCCTGAGAGATAAAGGAAAGTCAGCACGTAAATGAGGCGCTTGCTCCAAATAATTAGCACTTCTAGAGGACTTTTCATCTTCAAAGGGCTTTGTGCACATCCTTGTGAGCATGGTACACAGCCCCCTCTCGGACGGAGAAAGAGGCCAAGGGTATTTCATGATGTTTGCAAGCAGGGCTGGGAAAGGGTCTGGAGGGCTGGGGAGATTTGTACTCAGAGTTCAGGGGCTGTTTTCCCAGCTTACAGAAAGCCAGGTGGATTTCGGTGCAGCCTGCCAGCTCCAAAGTTCAGCTGGGCAGGATGGGGAGCTGGCTCAGCAGTGCGGGGCTGCAGGCATTAACCTGGGTCTACAGTCAGACCTCAAGGGATGCATCTGACCTTTGAATAATTGAGCACTGCAGCGAAGAGGCTTCAGTAACTCAGCTCGCAGCACGAGAAGAGGAGCTGTTGGGGGTCAGGGAGGGAAACATCCCTCAGTTTTTCATTAGTGAGAAAACACAGATGAAAACTGTGCTTCAGAATATAAAGGAACAGACCTTTTATTCAGGGGAAAATGACAATAGTGGGGTAGGTTTGGGGTTGTTTTAAGGTGTGGTGGTGTGTGGTAGGGTATTTTTGATGATGTGGAATGGTCACAAGTACAGTTGGGTCAAGGGGAAGTGGCCAGGGCTCAGTCTGATGCTAAGGAGGCAGAGCTCTGTGTGCTCGCCTCATCCCAAGGGGTTGTGGAAAAGGCAGCTGCAGCCAACCTGCTTATCACAGAACAGTTTGGGTAGGAAAGGACCTTTAAAGGTCATCTAGTCCAACCCCCCTGCAATGAGCAGGGACATCTTCAGCTAGATCAGGTTGCTCAGAGCCCCATCCAACCTGACCTTGAATGTTTCCAGGGATGGGGCATCTACCACCTCTCTGAGCAACCTGTTCCAGTGGTTCACCACCCTCATCGCAAAAAATTTCTTCCTTAGACCTAGTCTGAATCTACCCTCTTTTAGTTTAAAACCATTACCCCTTGTCCTATCACAACAGGCCCTATTAGAAGGTCTGTCCCCATCTTTCTTGTAAGCCCCTGTAAGTAGTTGAAGGAAGCAAAAAGGTCTCCCCGGAGCCTTCTCTTCTCCAGGCTGAACAACCCCAACTCTCTCAACCTGTCCTCATACGAGAGGTGTTCCACCCCTCTGATCATTTTCGTGGCCCTTTATCCAGATGGATCTTACATCATCCAGCAGCTGCACAGGCTGATCTTCCTCAGCCCAAGCCCCAGAGGCAGCAGCCCATACCACACCTTTCCTCCTCTGGCGTAGACGGTCCCTGTGCCCTGGCTGTCAGCGGTTCCACCCGGTCCTCTTTTTTCATGCCTTTTGCATACGGTATGATTATTTTTTTAAGTGAATAAATTGTTCCATTGCTTGTTACTTGCGAATATATCAAAAGGACCCAATTACAGCTAATACTCTTGATGTTTCTTGAACCACATGCAGGGAAACTGAGGGTTTAGGTTTCCACTGCAATGTTATTATGCTTGGAAGTGAACTAAACCTTTGCTTTAGAGGTTCTGAATGTTCTTGTACTCTCTAAGAGAGGTAACAGCAGTTTCCCAAATTGCACAACTGAGGCATGGGAAGTTCAGAAGATTTGCATAATATCAAACCTCAGTGCAACAGGGAAGTGAAGATATAACCCAGGGGTCCAGACCCTGTTTACATTCTCTAATCAGCAGATTTCCATCCCTCCCCTTAACACAATACTACAAAAACATTGTTGCTTATATCAAATATTTTGAAGTCGAATAGGCTACCAAGTATATAACAAGGCACCAGGACTGACTACTCCAGAGTAAACTTATGCAAATCCAGCAATTACTTAAAAAAGACTGATTCATTTGAAAAGAATTACCCCACCAAACATTTTGCAAGAATGATGATACATTATCCCAAGGAAATTTTGAGGTGACTTTTAGAAATTACAGTCAGCCACAGAACAAAAGGAAGCAATGGAAATATCCACTTCTGCTCAGATATTTTTAATAAAGGAAAGCTTGTTAAAAATAAACTGTAAAGAAGATTTGGGCGGAATCACAAATCATCTCATTAGCATTTGGGGGAAAAAAAAAAGCAAAGATGAAATATCAGCTTGTAAAGTCTTTTCTGCAAAGCCAATTTTTTCCCCCTTCCATCTGGTTTATCTGTATTCCAAAATTCTCATTTTCAAAGAAGTTTCAAAAATGGCAATTCCTGACTGGTTTTGTTCTTACTAAACAAAGCAGTGTACACCCAAAATAGAAATATAAAGAGGAATGCAACAAATTAGCCTTCCTTTTTTTGCCTGAAAGTTAATTTTTAAAGCCAAATCCAGGGTTTAAAAAGAAAAAAAGATGTGGATGATATCACACCTGCATTGCTTCTTACCCTGAAAAGCAACCATGGGGCTTACTGAGTCTTTAGTCTCTGATCAAACACAAAGTGACATCAGTGATCCAACAACAGCCAGCACCATAGGACCAGACCTTTCACAGGAAGGTCACCCTCCCAGCACTTACAAGACTGATAGAGAAAAAGGAGACATGGCAAACGCAAAAGCAGCACATGAAAGGCAAACTGGAAATTCTGCTGTAGACAAGAATTTGAAATTTGCCCAATGCCACTTCTCAACATTTTGTGCAGTCTGATTTGGAGAACAGCAGTAAAAAAAGTGACACTTTCCTGCAATTAAACAATTAGAAAAATAGACTATAAAAATGGCACTACAAAGAAATATCTGGAATTTTAAAGGTGGTATTCAAACAGACGATCTTTATTTTGCATTGATTAACTTTGAGCATAACTTTTTATAAAGAACATTAAAATGAAGGTTAAGAGAAACTTACCCCATAGACCAGTTCACCCACCATGCCATTCCATATCTTAGTCTCTGGGTCCCTAGCTCCATATTTCCCATCTCCAACAATTGACAGTTTGTATTTTATTCCAACATGCTTTGCTATTTCAGAAGCTAAGTCTACACAATATCCTTCATATCTCTCATTCCCTTCTAGTTGTTCATGGTTTTTCTTATACATTACATATGGTGATTCCTTTGAAACAAAAGTAAAGATCAAAAGTCTATGAAAGCAAAATACAGCTTTAAAACATACAAAACAAGAGCTGTTATTATCGTTTATATTACTGGCAAGTTTTTACAATATTTCCTGCTTTGGTACAGAAATTAGAAAGACAAACTTTTGCAGTTTAAAAATCCTTGGCTGATCCTCCAGCCACACATACTCTTGGTTTTAATCCTGGTATGGACCCATTGAAGACAACAGCACTATTCCACTTTAACAACATTCTACTTGTGTTTGCAGGATTAGGCCTGATTAGACAGTCAAACAGCATCACTGTAGTAATAACTTGGGTTTTAGTGTTTAAAGAATTAACACAGCCAACACCTGTACCATCAAAATCATTTCCTAAGGCCCCCGTGGCCTAGAATGGGGCTCTGATGGAGATATTTTCAAGGCAGCCTAAGGGAAGTTAGGCTAAAATCCTCAGCAGCAATTTTTGTCACTGAATTCCCTTAGCCTTCTCAGAAAATTCTATCTGAAATGCTGATGATATCTCCCTAAATCCATAGGAGCATTAAATACAACGCTTCAGGAAATAGCATCAAATTGCTTCATGCTTAGTGGAATCGTAACAGGCATAAAAGTCACAAACAATACTGCACAGAGCACATCTGCTAGAGGCGCTGGCACTGACAAAGGTGCTGCTGTTTACGAGACACAGAAGAGCTCCACTCCTTTGCAATCGCCTGGGTACAGGTTACTTTTCACCCCGTGCTAGAGCAGTTCTCTACAGGCTTCACCCCTACTCAGTCCACAGGGGTTGAGTTCACAGGAGCTGCACCTGAGTGAGGGGTGCAGGATTTGGCCCCGCAGTAGGATGGCCAGACCCTGCAGTAATTCACATGCACACAGAATAACTTCACTTTTGTGAGGGGTTTGATCGAGTTCAAGTGTCTGAGAAGCAGCAAAGCACAATGCTGAGCTCAGTGAGCTCCTCCTGGGAGTAAAGTTGTTGATACGCACAGAAATTTGCAGGGTCAAGCCCTCGGTACATCTCTGGAAGATACTGAACTTTTCAGTCACTTGAAGTCACATAGTATTCAACATCTGCCTCCTGGCAAAGTGCCTAACACACCCCAGGAGCCATGTGTCTTGTTTCCTAAACACAAACACACTAAGAACATACAACTTACCAAGATGGTAGTGACTACTATAGTTCTGTTCTCCACAGATGAAGTGTCATTAGAGGGCAGCTGATCTAATGCTGGCACAAATCTTTCATATTCGTTCCAATAACCAGCCTATAAAAATGGAGATGGTTACCTCATTACATACGTTTACTGTCAGAACATACATGGCTTTGTAACTCTTACTCATGCAATATTTTTGCCTTTAAAGAATTGCGTTGGCTTTAATTTAATTTCCTTAAAGAAACAAAGTTGTCAAGCCCACGTGAAATAAATACAAGCCAAATCTAAGTGAAAATACATACTAAACTCTCCCTGTCTAAATTCACATCATCATGGTGCCTGTGGAATAAATTCCCATGTATCCGCAGCATAAGAATATATAAGAACGCAACACAGCACTCTGGGCAAAAGTCTTTGATTTTGAATTTTCTATCCATATTCTGCTGCAATTCCGACAGTGGATACAGCCCCTGCAGACATGCCTGAGCTAGCTTTAGCGTAGATGCACAGATATCGTTCGATATGCAGGCACAGCAGCATTATCTTCGGTCGGGGATACAAAACCCCCAGCGAGCATGAGGTGACTATTTGTCAGCTGGCTTGTGCTGACCTTCATGGTGCTGTGGCTACATTACTATGCTATTACACCAGCTTTTGTATCTCTGCACAACACAGAAATAACCCTTTTGTCTGCACTGTAAACCCAGCTGAATGGCTGGGCCATGGCCAGAGGTATTTTGTTATCAAATGTGTGCAGAAGAGTTTAAGGAGTCTCAGTGGTGACTGTGCAGGTGGGTACCTATCGCCAGGTGAAATCAGGGGGATTTACGTGCCTTGGCCACACAGACTCTTCTCTCGACACTCCTGAGACCCTGCCTACCTAATGATTTTTGAAAATCTGCCCTAAATTTCTTCCATAACAGGGAACTGGGCAACTATCTCACTTAGGGTCTATACTTTATTTAGGAGACAAGAGAACGAGTACCAAATCCTAATCAAAACCAAACTTGTCTTCTGTTAATTTCAGAAGGTTTCTAAAATACACTGGCTACAGCTTCGCTACTGCCTGTTACAGAGACGAAGGGAAAGATGGAGAGGAATTTAGGAGATGGGGCTGAGCACAGGACCATGACAGCAGGTATTATGCTTGGCAGTGGAAAAGCTCCAGAAGGGTTTTAAGGGAAAAAATGAGGTTTGAAGTTGACATGGAAACTAATGAAGATATTAAGCAGGGTGAGTGATTTGGTCCAGGAACAGAATAGAAGAAGGTTCCTGGGACAGGGAAGACAGCAAGAAGGCAGGGAGCCTCAGGGCCCTGTTATTACAGCCAGCGCCTGTGTGTTTTCATTAGATTACTGGAATAAATATTTGTGAAGATGTGAAATCAGGATGCACATCTTGAAACTCACCTTCCGTGACCCTGCAGCTTTCATTTCATACACATCAATTGTATAATTTGTTCTCCGCCCATAGGTGTCGAACTGGATGTTCCCCGTCATTCCTTGAACTTGCACCTTAAGGGAATAAACAGAAAAAAACATTTTAATAAAAGATTCACTTTATTTTATCCCTCTGTTACATTTTGCAGGAACCCACTAGCTCCAGCACAATTTTTATCCATATAAGAGACTTGTAGCGCTTTTGACACAGCCAGTTATGTTCTTTGTAGCAAACCCAACCCCAATTCTCTCAGTTTCAGCTGTACATTTTCTTTGTTAGTTAATATTCAGCTGGTGACTCACTACTGCAGAGTAAGCTGCATTTAAGTGAAATTAGCCCTGCACGTATGTTAAATGTAAGAAAGGCTGATTCTGCCATGCTTAGTCACGCTGGGTTCACTGATACACCATGGAGCATCAGCGAGGCACACGCAGCAACTCGGTGCCATTAAACCCCTCGAAATGTGGCACAGAGTGATTTGCGACATGGACCAGAATCCCGTATCATTGCTCATTCCAGGAAGCACTTTATTTTAAGATCAGTCCCAGCACAGGAGAAAGGAATGAATGTCTTTTCTGAATGAGCCCAGACAATCGTCTCTACTGCTTATGGGGTTTTGGTCTCAGTCGGGATGGATGGGTGTACAGACGGTAAGTCATTATCATTACCTACTCGCATGAATCATCTTAAGGGGAAGTATGAAGTACTTTGTTTCAAAGAAAAAAAAAATCTTTCTTATTTCCCTGTATGGAAGAGTGAGGTATTTCCATTTATCACTTATCAGCACTGACAAGCTGTCATCTCAGGCAGAAGCGGTAACAGTCTGAAACTTCAGTAGGGGTAAATTAGCTTCACTATTTAGCAAAATGCAGCAGAAGTTACAGGATAGGTGATAGAAGACTAGTCAAAGGGGAACTGTTCAGGGCTGGTGACTGATCTGCTATTTATGGTTGAGAGATGGTGCAACTTGCTATGGTGAACAAGGCTAGATAAAACATCTCAAATTCCTTGGACCCCAAATTACCCAGTGAGCCAAATTCAGACTGACATATAAGGAGTATATATATATATATATTTTTTTTTTTTGTTATCAGTAAGTAGATTAGAACCTGTCTTAAAATAGTTCATATCATTTCAGGGGCTGGAAGGACATGCGAGTTATTCCCGTCTCCAGAAAACTAGACAAGTGAATAGAACTTTGAAAGCCAAATTTGCCTCTAAAAGGTTTTATCAACTGTAGACTGAGCAAAAGTATTTGTAAGGTACGTGACATATAATTGCAGCCAGATGTGAGCTGCTGTGCCTGCTTTTGGCACTCGCTGGAAGCTGCCAGGCTCCCTTAGCACAGCAGTGACGGTCTGTCTCAGCAGAGCTTGTTAGGCTGGCTGCATCCCGGTGTGTACTGAGACGTGAGCACTGTGGACTTGCCACCTTTTGACTTCAAATTCAATTTGTTTCTATCTTTGGTGGGAAAAATCAGCACTTTTCAAAACCTGGCTGCACCCAGGCGGGAAGACGCACCAGGACTCGGAGCTCTGCTGGTGGCAGCGTGCGGAGGCAATCACAAGTGGAGTGACTATTTATAACTGCCCAGAGCTCTTCAGGTAAACCGCCTGCCACTGGCCTGATGTCTTAGGATCAGCTTTAGAAATACAGACATGCACAGTTTTGTAGGGAAGCAGACTCAGGTACATCCATTTCCTTTTTGCCACTATAGCGCGGCATTGAACCTTCTGCTGGTTTAAGGATGTCTTGGAAAAAATATTCTTATTTGAGTTGTTGCTACAGACTGGAGAGGAAACATTGTTAAATCGAAGCTTTTCTTCCTGAAGCAAAGATTCAAAATCATTGTCTGAATAGAGGGAGTGACTGCGATGGACAGGGTGAGGTCTGGAAGGCAGCGTGGATGATCATGGGTAGCACTTGTTGGAAGTGTATATAACCCTCACTTAGATGACTTTGAACAGCTGAAACAATACAAGGCAACCGGCTGAAAGACAAACTTCTGCACTTTTTGTCAGTCATGAGTCTGGCTTTGTGTAGCTCATGAATTATGTTTTTAAAGAAATTCTCCCGAATGAGGGATTGTCCTGTAACATTGTTGGTTTTCTATGGTGACACGAATACATCGTATCTCATTCAGAGGAGTTTTATGTTTTGATTAAGTTCAAACAGACAGTACAAATTCTTTAACTATTGTGAAGGCTGAATTTAATTAACTTCTCTTCAAAAGTGTGTAATGCTACGTTAGTGAATGTGCAGCTAGGGCATTTGTTAGGAAGGGACATAATGGCATAAAAAGAGCTCTGGAGTTTGTCATTCTTTCTTTCTTTCTTTCTTTTTTTTTCCTGAGGAGCTGCAGCTGTTTGTGTGAGTACAGAAACTGTGTACGTGGAGTAGGATGCAAGTTCGGTCCCAGCAGAATTGCTGCTGTTGTGGAATACACACAAACACAGTATGTTGGCCCTTACCATTTTCAGCGCTCTTTCTATATCAATTCCTTGGCTCCACGGTACTGCAGGGTTAGCCAGGCAGTCTCCAGCGCTGCCTCTCCTCGAGACATCCACACGCTGTCTTCGGAGGTAACGGAAAGCCTCTGCTATGACTAGGACTGCATCATGGGTCAGTGCAGATGTATACTGAAATGGATGCAAATAAAATATGTTGACAAAATGCAATCTTAGAATTGCCCCAGGCTTATCAGGTCTAGCCCTTCTCTTAGTTAAAATACTCTTAGAAGAATCACGCTTACAAGTTGTCTCTGTCTAGCCACAGATGCTTTATGTAGTTTAACAATTATATTTAAATTAACAAATTAAAAAAATTTAATTTTGCATAGCATATAGCAACAAAATAACAAAACTGGTTTAAACTTAATTGGAAGCTTGCTTATCTAAATGAGGTCACTACAAACGTCTGCAATTCCATGCTGGTCCATACTGCTACCAATAGCAAAGAAGAGCCCATATTTGGTTTTTGCTTGGAGTATTCTTGAGTATTCTTTTTCTTTTTAACAAGATTGCCAAGACAGACAGTTTTGAATTGACGTTAACATAAATCATTTCTGTTTGGACCACAATCCTGATTAGGTAGCATCTGCAGCAAGGAATAGATCAGATTACTTTTCTTAGAAGAAAGCTATACAAGCAAGTAATCACGAAATACACTTTAGGCATTGCATCTCCTTGGTAATTGCCCATCTGCCTTCTCTTACTCCACGATAAATCTGAGGAGGGTGGTAAGCTTTGTGTAGCAGCAACTCTTCAACAAAACAAAACCCCCAGACTCCTTAATGACCTGTTCATGTTACTGTCAACTTCACCCCTTGCTTGTCATATGTTTCTGGTGGCACCCCCCAACGCTATACATTTGGTAACGCCTATGAAATAACATGGAGGTGTTTTTTTCACATTTCTTCCACAGTTACATCTTTGTCTGAAAGTTCTTCATCCTAGAATGGCCTCTGCACGTGACACCACCAGTTGTCACCAGCATCACAGCATCCCTGTAATTTTGGGGTCTGGGCACAGGAGACCACTTCAACACGTACACACTGGGAGCAACTGGATGTACTCGCTGTGTAAGACCAGATTTCAAACCCCTTGTAACTGACCCTTCGTATTTCCACAGTGGTTGTAAGAGAATGAAGAGAAGAAAAAGAGAGTGTAGGGGGTATCTGCATGTACTGCTGTGCCTGCCCTTGCCTGTCTGTGCTACCGCAGAGCTCCTGGCTCCCGAGGAGCCTTACACCGGAGTCAGTGCCAGAAGACACGCTGCCTGTGCATGAATTACAAAGGTGGAAATCCAAGTTTCAACTGCACGTTCAGCTATTTTCTCGGTCGATAAGACTTAGTAAATCCAGAAGTTAATTCCATCCTGTAGGGCAGGATAGCACAATTGGTGGTCTGTACTTCTTAAAAAATGTGCATTATCTTATTGCAAGCTCTTCAGTTTGATACAAACCCCTGGGAAATCTGCATAGAACGAGGCATGCAGATCAAGCAAATCATATCTGATAAAAAGAGTGCAAAGGGAGGATTCTGAAGAAGGTTCCACAGCAGCCGTTCTTACTGAGTTTAAATGACAGCAGTTTATCAGCTCTTACTGGGTGTGTGTGGGATGGTTCTTCCTTCAGCTGTATCTTGGTTACAAGCGCTCTTTGGATCCTGCCCACCTTTACCTCTTCCTGTGATGCTTTGTAATCATCACCCTCTCCTCTTAGTAAGTTAACATCACATCCACACACAACAATATAGAATCAGATAGTAATTTTAAGGTATTTGTTCTAGTATCAAAAAAAAGTCTTGTAATAGCTGTCCAATCTAGCACTACACAAAACTTACACGCTGATAATTTTTTCAGCAGACTGCGCCAATTGTCAGCAACCTTAATGCAGTCCCTTCCAAGTCATGCCAAGAGAGCTATCTAATTTTCTACTTTATTTGAATTCTACTTACAAATGCATGAGCATGCAAAGAGAAAAAAAAGACAGAGAGAAGGGAAAGGCTGATAAAATACAGAATAAATTAAACATCAGGGCTTTAATCTCTAGGCAATTTTATTTCCTAATCAAAAATATTGTACATCAATTTTTAAGTATGCTTTTTTGTCTGATTGACAAATACTGTGCACATTTCTATAATGAGTGGTACATTTGTGGAAAGGTAATGTAATTTTTGTGTTTGTACCATATACTTAAGACTCTTTTTTAAGGATGGAGAATAATTTTTCCCTCAAGGTAAATTGCTTTCAAGTGGAATAAAATCTTCCCAGGTTAACTTTATATATTTCAGAGCTTTTAAGATTAGCATGATACTTATCTTCACTTCTGCATCATTGCTAGGAAGCTTTAGAAAGGAAGCCTAGGTCCTAATCAACAGGGAACAATACACTAATCCGAGTTTTGTGGGGCTCTGTTTGCCTTTTTCTGCTTCCTCTGAAATGTCAGCAAGGCTGCAGAATGGCATGGGATTAAGATAACTTTCCTTCCCCACAGAAAGCACATGATCCCAAGGATGGAAAAATATGCCTTTGAATGGCACTGGCGTTCTGGCAGCAGAACCTCATAAATGGTTCCTGTTCTGTCTCTAGCCGAACACCGTGCTCCTGCCTACCCTGGTAACCCCCCCACGCATTGGACTGGAGCAGATTTTTCCTTCCTAGTTAGTATCTTACGCTTCCCTGGATTTTGTTGTACTAATACCAAGACATTACTCCAGTTTACTGGACTAATGTTGAATTCCAAATCTGTTCATCACTTTGCACATGTCCCTCCCAAATCAAGCGGGAAAGACATGAACGGTCTCATCATGGCTGTGGTTCTCAGACAGGTTTGGCTTCCCTGAGACAGTCAGTATACACAATGTGGAGAACTGGACTACCAGGAGTGAGTCCAGTCTTCATTCACCACCAATCCCAGGTTTTATCCACCTATGTGTACTGATGAAAAAGAACAGGCCTCACCAAAAGACCAAGAGAAAGAAGGAATGTAATAGGAATATTAATAATATGCGGTGCTCCTAGAAGATTTTATGACTTCCATCATGGGACAGAGTATCCTTGGTGCATTCCTTGACTGGACAGTGAATAGCATCCCCCTCTACTACAGAGATGCTGAGGTGGAAAAAAAAATCTGGGGGAGATATTAACAGGTTGCGAGTCTCCGAATAACAGGAGCCTTTAGTTCACCCAACCTATAAGAGTTTTGGTGAACCTCGGACTTTCATTCAAAAAAATTTGGAAAAATTTTATTGGTTGTAGATATAATATCTAGAGTGGTTAAGTAAAGGTTAACCACTGAGGGGCATTGAGGGTTATGAGGGCAACTGTCAGCAGTGACTAGGAGATGGCAGTGGCTCCTCAGTGAATCCAGAGCTACTACGTGCCCCAACACCCATCCCAAGACTACCTGAAGAAGATCAAGTTAAGAGTTTTTATATCCACTGCACAATGACAGAACTCCCACCACGCTGAGCACGTGTATCGGACTAACAGCCTCTGCATCTTTCTTCTGGAAGGGCAGTGAATGTTACAACACATTCTAATCGGGGATCTGTATCATACACATGTACACACCTGGGGTTAAAAACCCCCAAATAATTGTTACAAGCAACTCATATAGTCTCCATCACTGTCAGGGTAAAATAAATACCTTTAATGGTGAGTTTTTGGCTTCAGGGAATTCCCTTTCGTCAAGCCTCACCCAGCGTTGTAGAAACTGTTGAACCATTGGGTTTTCATTATTAACAATCTGGAATCCCGTAATGTTGGCACCTCCATGCATTACTCTCTCCAGAACAATGTCTGTGAAACCCTAGGAGGACACATGGAGAAAACAAGAACCGTTGCCATCCAAAGTCCCTTTTCTTTGGCTCAGATTTACCTGCTACAAGCATAGCACAAAAGAAACGGATTCATTTCCCTTGTTAGCCGAAAATATTCTACCAAGGAGACAACTGATAACAGCATAGAACAGAACTTACAATGTCTTCTTGTTCAGACCTTTACGATAGAAAACTGCCCTGTTGTGTTGTGGCAACGTGGTAGGTAATATTCACTGGTCAGAAAGAAAACAGTGGGGAAACTTGAAGTACTATTTCCTCTTATCTTCTCATCGTGGTGAAAACTGGTCAAAGACCTCGATGCCATTTGTACAGTAAAGTGCACACAAAGGTTCAGCACTGGGAGCAGAAAACCACTTAATACCCGAATTGTTCTGCGGAGGCAAAGCCCACGCATCCTCGCTAGGCAGTTCTCTGTCACAGCAGAACATTTCACTTCCAAACAGAAGGGTATGAATCTCTCCTACTCTGCTGTTATTTATACATGAGGCAGTAAATTGGCGTCTTTTTGATTAGTATGACTTGATTGCAGTCATGTTTATCTGAACGTCAATGGTTACACATGCTAGAAGGTAACCCAGAGTGAGAGCCCCTGCAATTCTAGGCACAGGCTAATCAGAGGGATCATGACTGGTTCTTCTAATGCAGAATGGCACATCTTAAAGTCATACAGTACTTATACTAAATAAGGGTATGCTCAATTTTGTCTTTTCTTCTTTAATCACACCAAAACATGGATACAGAGAATCTTCTCCTAAGTGGGATTGCTAACTTGAAAGTGTGAGTTTTGGAAAAACATTTTTTTCCACTCACCGTAGACTCAGAACCCCAAAATTAGTCTTGCTGCAGGATCAATTATAATATAACACTTTTTCTAAGAAACTCTAGCAGATGGTGTTTCAAAGGCATCATAAACCCTGAAAGTCAATTCTAGAATCCAGAAGCAGCTCTGATAAAATGTACTGTCTTCTCCTGGTAAGTCAACACATACACAGGCACCACCCTACCCTTTGAAATACAAAAGAACAGCTAAACAGTCTGGCTGGTTTACTTCATGGAATTGTTCTAATTTGCAGCTTTTCACCACTTATTTTATACACAAATATGCCACAATTATTCTTCCTGGAGTGTTTAAATTCCAAATATGCTACATAGAAGATTATGGTTATCAAGTATCTTATTTATGAAGATACAAATTAGTGGAAAACATATAATTAAATTATTATTTTAAAATTAACAGAGGATATGAGCTTCTTAGACAAAAGAAAGGTGATAATTGAGTACAAATGATATAACATACCAGTTCTGGTATTTGCTGAAGTAATTTCTCAAAATCCAAGAACTCATCCATGCATTTCCTCTTTTGCTGATTGAAGTTACCACAACCTGAACAGAATATATTACCCTGTAATACCTTAGCTATACTTGTAATAAGGGAAAGTTCTTACCAGGTTAGCTAACATGTAGTGATAGCCTCTAGAATGTTTGCCAAGGATTACAACCTGCGTGAAGAAGAAAATTACATATTATTCAGTTGTAAGACGATGACTCTTAACTAGTGGAAAACACCAGAGAATGAACATTTTCATCATTCCCCAGTCCATGGGCAGCACGAGTATTGCAGATAGGATGCACTCATTTGTGTTTTTAACAAACACAGGCAGAGTACAAAGAAGATAACCCACAAGGCTGAGAAGACTCTGCTTGCAGAGATGACCTTACCTGGCAATCTCACCTTGGTGATCGCAGTGTCTTCCCCTGCTGACCAGGTTAATTCTAGTTACCGGGTCAAGTATTTCTGCTCTGCAAGGAGGTAACACTAGATCTGCGTACTTCGTTCCTCACTTCTGGAGTGTATGAGAGGCAGGTGACGCAGCCCAGCCACAAACTGTGTTTATGAAACCTCGCCAGCACAGTGGGGTTCAGTAGGCTCCCGGGGGTTTCCTGCCATGAGAAGCCTGGCCAAGCCTTGTCATATATGAATGCCTGAAATTAAATTCCTAAAGATTTGAGCAGTGACCTTCATTGCCTTTTGACAGCTTTCAAAAGGCCTGAAAACTTGTCGCTTCCAGTGCATCTAAATGGACACATCCGACCTTACATGTTTAGCCAAAATTAGTACTAAATGTGATGTCGCACATTCCATTAAACCAACATCTCGTGCCCTCCCTAACCCCACTCGGGCATCTCTCTGTACAAATGGAGTCATTAAATGGAATCGCTAAGAGACAAAAAAGCAGCAGGATGCACTGAGCAGCTGGGTTCGGCAAGGGTCATGAGGAGGAAGAGAGGCAGCACTGCCTGGCCAGCCCGAGTTCTGCCCTCCTGTGTGCTCGTCCCCGCTCCAGTAACACTGTGCTTTTGCAGAAAGGAGGAAAAAACACAGTCCCCACGGTTGTGCAGCTGGCTGACAGATCGCCAGCAACACCCCTTGTGCAAGATTATGCCCCTGCGCTTAGCACTATCCCCCTGCCTCCAGGGAATAATCTCAGTAACACCCATCCAGTCCCATGGCCATCACGCAGAACCACGTCCAGCAGTAAGAATTTAATTAATAATTGTGGTGATTACATGTGCGTCAGGTCAGAATCAAACTTACCCAGGCATGCTGGGTTAAACTAATAACAGTCAAAAATAGCAAACATAATGCTGGTGATAACACCACAGATGTGTCACTGACTATACCCTACGAGCAGCTGAAGTGAACAGATGATGCTTTCTGATGGAGAATCATCTGAAAATCTATACATACCATACTGCAGTGCTTCTCCATGGTCACAGACAAACACTCCAAATGCCATACTCTAAAAAGACATATTTTCAACATGACCACTTACGTCTTTGCTAAAAACAGATGACATTTGAGTCACTGACTTTAGATATACTGCTGTGCCTGTTAAAGTTCTTGATTAAATTATTAAGTTCCCAATGGCCTCTTTGGGTTGTCTTGTCCTTAATAGATGCCATTTTTTTTTTTAAATTCACATTTAATTCTGTAGGAATTTGCATACTTCCAGCAGTCTGAAAATAAATTGCTGTTCAGGTCCTCTCGAGAACTGTATGTACACTCTGTTGGTAGAAAGCATCTGCTTTCCTACACTCACATTTGTTTTCTGTGGAAAAGTGCAGGCTTCCTTCAGATCATCTGGTGCGCAAGCTATCTGCGTACTGAATTCTCTGTATGTTTTAATTTCACCTTAAAGGCAGTTTACTTTTAAAAGGTTAGAGACAAAGAACATATTTAACAACAACAATACTCTGTCATTTTATCCTTAACAAGAAGTAAGAAAGCTTTTACATTTCTATCCAGAAAGGTATTTAAGAGGAAAATATGATGACAGATGCACTCGGAGGCTGTAAGAAAAACATACATGGAGCTGCTACAGGCATCAGGAGCAACACTGCAAACAGTAAATGTAGGACTCATTAGCATAGATCAGACTCAACTTCCATCTCCTCTGTTGTCACGTCTCCGAAATGACCAGAAATAATTGTTTAGTCCCTCAGAGAAGCCCACAGTATTACAGTTGAGCTTTAATTCATGAAGCCTCTTTCAGAAGTGACCTGCCAGTATTTCTACTCACACAATCAACCACATTTGTTCATAACTATTTAACTGGATCTTAACAATGTTTTTAAAATTCACTACATATGTTGTCCTAAATCTTAACAATCACAACTCTTCTCCTCCCTTGCTTTCCACCCTCTACCAACTGTCCGGCATCTTCAACAGAGCTGCTGGATTAGCGAGCCCAGCAGAAACAACCACAGACAGAGTTACTCCTCGGGGAGCGGAGGGATGGATAAAGCTTTTTTATGAAGAAGGAAAACAGGAGTGTAACAAATAAATCTCATCAACTGCTTATACATTGTGAAGCTTATATAGAAAGTGGGATATTGAATAGTGGTGGTGAATAGAAAGCCAGGATTACAGGACAAGGATTTCACAGAACTACATGTCTTTGGTAAGTTTCACTTCTGAGACTTAATATTGCTTTCACCTTGACTGAAAGAAAAGCTTACAAGATTTTATACTGAACAAAGGAGGAGGGAAAAAATTCAGACTTCTGATCCCACATAATTCTTGCCTTGTAGATAAAAAGATCATAATGTCAGGTTTGATATAGAATCAAATGAAGTTTGTATTTTTAATTAACTCTTCAGATATTTCCAATTCATTAAGATAAAATCTAGAGGGAACATAATTAAAATGTATCTGGTTTTAAAATAAAAGTCAAATCTGCTGGCCAGCACCAGGCTTACTGGAAGTACAGACCCACATGCCAGATTTGAGAAATTAAGTCAGCATTGCCAATTTTAGTTTTTCATTTATCAGGGTGAGTAGTGATAGGATGAGGGGTAATGGGTTCAAGCTGAAAGAGTAGATTTAGATGAGATATAAGGAAGAATTATTTACTGTGCAGGTGGTGAGGCAGTGGCCCAGGTTGCCCAGAGAAGCTGTGGATGCCCCATCCCTGGAGGGGTTCAAGGCCAGGCTGGATGAGGCTTTGAGCAACCTGGGCTAGTGGGAGGGGTCCCTGCCCATGGCAGGGGGTGGAACTTGATCTTTAAGGTCCCTTCCAACCCAAACCATTCTGTGATTCTGTGATTCTCCTGCAGTGGGCAGTTCTTCATTCTCCCAGTCCCTGTCTTTGCTTTCTGTGATTTGGGCGGTGTGGCTTAAGCACTTGCTAGTGCAGACTGAGTTAACGAATTCATTGAGTACCTCAGCCTTCTCCATATCCTGGGTAACCAGGTCTCCCATTTCCTTCCGGAGAAGGTCCACATTTTCCCTAGTCTTCCCTTTATCACCAGTGTACCTCAGAAGCTCTTCTTGTTGCTGTTGACATCCGTGGCCAGATTTAGTTCTATCAGGGCTTCTGCTTTCCTAACCTGATCCCTGGCTGCTTGGACAACGTCTCTGTATTCCTCCCAGGCTACCTGTCCTTGCTTCCACCCTCTGTAGGCAGAAGCCCTGATATAATCAAATCTGCCCAGGGACATCAAGAGCAATGAGAAATGCTTCCATGTTCTTCCTGTACCAGTGAGCTCAGCACTGTACCCAGCACTTCCTAGGCAGCCTTACCAGTGCTGAGCAGAGGGGAAGGACCACCTCCATGGACCTGCTGACAATGCTAATCCTGTGCAGCCCGGGATGCTGTTGGCATTCTTTGCCGTGAGAGTGCAGCGCTGGCTCATGATCAACTTGTGTGCCAGGATCCCGAGATCCTTCTCTGCAGAGCTGCTCTCCAGTCTGTACCGATACATGGGGTTATTCTTCCCCAGGTGCAGGGCTTCACGCTTCCCTCTGCTGAACGTCACGAGGTTCCTCTCTGTCCACTTCACCAGCCTGTCAAAGTATTGCAGCACAACCACCTGGTGCATCAAACCTGCCTCCTCATTTGGGATCATCTGCAAACTTGCTGAGAGTGCACTCCATCCCATAACCTTCACATCCTTAACAGAGAGATTGGCTGGGTACTTCAAAGACCAACCAGCCTCCAGCTGACCTCTGTGTTGCTGATCACAACCCTAAGCCCAGAGTTCAGTAATTTTAAATCCACCTTAATGCCTCTGTGGGTTTTGATTTTGAAGAGTCATTGAAAAATACAAGCACGCACTTTTACCTAGAGAAGTAGCTATCGAGATTTTGGCAGCAGTGAAAAGAAAACTACCATGTCCAATTAATACCTGTTTGGAGCTGATCTTCACTTCATTTCAATCCATTGCCATCTGGTCAGTCTAGTCTGTTTAATCAAAGTTATTTATCATCCTTTATTTACAAATGAAAAAAGAAAGGAAAAAATTAGATGACAAAAGTACAGACTACCTCATCTACAGCTCAAACCCCTGGTATTTTATGAGGCTATTAGATCTTTCCATAACATAAAATACTGATGCTGACAGGCAGTATTGCCACAAAGAAGGTCTAAAGATTTCTTACTATGCTTTTCATACCTGACAAGTGGCAGAAATATGCCACTTAAATGAAATGACAGGCAGAGATCTGACCTGCTGTAATGTGTCTTTCCATTTCAGCCATATCTGGGAACAATGAGGCAGTTTAATTCTAGAATTCTTCTCTCCTAGGTTTTAAAAAGACAGCAAGAAAATGAGATTTGCTATAAGCTCAGAGTAAAAAAGGATTTTGTTGTTTTTGTTGAGGTTATTCATGCATTAATTTGGGTTCCACTTTTGCAAAAAGCCCACATTAACTTCAAGAATTTCTACTGATTTTAAGTATACGTGTGAGGTGCTGAGGACAGGAGAGCTTAGCTACTGCCAGCTGAGCAGTAACATGCTTGCTATAGAAATACAATTATGACACCTTTGCTTTCAAAGCAGCGTGCAAATGCCAGCAGTGAGGGCTTGATCCTTTCTTTTCAGCTGCAAACAAGCAAAACAGACCAACGGACTCGGGTCTAAAAGAATCACAACAGCATCGTCAGGATCAGCGATCTGTGGGAACAGCATGGATAACAAACCCTTGCCACCTCAGGCATGGCAACAACTGTCTGGCAAGCCCAAACAGTGGTGGAGCACGCTGCCTTCTCTCCTGGGTATCAAGTCAGGTGTTTTCTTGTTTCTATCCCTATTGACAGCATTTCTGTTCAGAGGATGGAGTCACTTAAAGCTTATCTCAGATCTGAGCAGCTCCTATCCAATATTGGATTGAACGACTGAAAAAGTAGTGCCCTATTGAACCAGCGGCACTGCCTAATTTGTTCTTTAGGACATACTTGAGAAAGGAGAGGAGCAGAGTATCAGGGTGACAGTCCAGTTAGTTCAATAAAAGCCGAAGTCAAGAATCATAGAATTACAGAATCATTAAGGTTGAAAAGACCTCAAGGATCATCAAGTCCAACCATCAACCCAACACCACCTAACCCACTAAACCATGTCCCTAAGCACCAAAAATTCTCGTCAGTATGTTAGCAAGGATGTTCAGCTTATCTTGAGTAGCCTCAGCAACGTACTGCATCTCAGCTCCGTTTCTACCACTCAAGGAACGGAGAAACCAAAGATGCTGTTCTGCTGGAAAACAGAGTCCTCTTCCCGGCCCCCCTCTCGCTCCTGCAGACCCTTGCTGCAGCAGGGGAGCTGCCCACGGGTCTCGCAGCCACCGCACTGCAGTTCTCTGGGGTCAGTGCACCATTAACAGCAATGTCGATACCTTCTGAAGTGTTATCGTGTGGGCAAAGGTGCAATAGCATTTGACAGCCATAATCACTCCTCACCATGTTTACTTTGCACAGGTCACCCCCTGTCATGTAAATTTTCCAAATAGGAGTACGATAAATAGGAGGAGAACAGAAAATAAAAGCTCTCCTGAAATACGAACAGGATTTTCCTCATCTAACCAGATGCCACAGTAAAAATAAGATCCCTTATAACCTCAGCAGATCCATTATACTGGAAGTTTGCAGTCCACTCCCCTGTGTCCCAGTACACACGTGTGCTCCTGCAGAAAGATCAAGTTTCCCTTGAGGATTATAAACACTAGACAAGGTTCTATCTTCCCCGAGTTAATTCATAAAAAATAGCTTTTTTGGTGTCAGGATTTTGTCTCTTTTTATCACACCAACACCACCAGCACCAACATACGAGGTTCCAAAGGAACCACAATCCCACGGTGGCAAAGGACAGGCCACAGCCAGCGGTGGTCTATCACAGCAAAACATGTGACATTTGTCCTGCCTTTAATTGCATGGAAATATAAGCCGTTCCCATGTTTGGTAGAAGTGGCTTCCCTCATACAAAACCCTGTGATTGTAATTGTAGTGCAAACCCAGGGAGGGCGATTTACTTCTTCGCTTAGTATTAATGGGATGGGAATCTCGCCCCCAGGGACTGTGATGCTGTAAAATATGCAGTAAACAACGATTTCATTTATATGAAGAATGAGTACTATATTACATTTGAGTTAAATATTAAATGAAGAACGTATTAAATATTAAGATGAAGATTCTACACACGTATTATTTGTTGCAGATAAAAATAACTGCATACATAGTTGAGATTAATTCACCCACCATTTCAGAGGCTTCATGTCCTCTAGGGAATGTCACAAAGCCACATACAGCCCCAATTGCTAGATTTTGTATTTTTGTGCAGTATATGGACTGAAGAATTTTACTTCCATGCAACTGCCACCTTGTATATTTGTGACTACACCTCATAACCGAAATCCTACTTTCTTCTATAGCACAGTATCAAGATCATTTCTTTCGGCTTACAAAACATTCTTCAAAAAAGCTTTTGTCTCTTCTGCAATGTCTCTCTCATGGGAGATAATTTCCTGCAGAACAGGAATCTCCTAGATGAAGGGGACAAAAATGTGCATGGTGGAAGCAGGGATCTGAGATGCCTCTGAAGCATTTTAACTAAAGTTTTTCTTTCTCTGCCCCCCTTCTTGTGCCCTTCTCTCCCATGCCCCCCTCCTTGATGACAGTCACATCAAGAGAGACATTTTACTTTCAGGCCATCTCCAGACAGATGATGGTTGCACATGTTGGTCCTTGGAGGGTAATTAAACACAGAATCTGAAAGTTGTATTGTACTTCGTTCTCCCTCCATATGGCTAAACTTTCTTTTCCCATAACAAATCTGACATTTGCTGATTGAAGACTGTGTAGTGGAATATGCATTTCATTTGTGCATAAAAGTTCATGTTAGAAGTTTCTTAGGAAAAAAACCTACAAATTGAAACAGAGGCTCAAAACTTGAACTACCCTTCATCACTTGAAGCTATTTCACTAAAACCAAGACCAGATATGGGGGGGATGTTACAATCATAACAAAAATTCTTTGTAGTGTACGAAGGATGCTCAAAATTGCCAAGACTTTTGCCCCTTATTTTGCCAAGATATTCTCAAGAAGAGATACTTGTTCCCAGAGAGCTTCCTTGAAGAGATCTATGTGTTACAGAAATTTTTAATTAGTGAATTCTTTAGCTTCTTGAGTGAGATTAATAAAGGAAAAATCCAGTTGTGTTCTGCAGGAATTTTTACAGTTGTATTGATGGGAAGCAAATGTGTTAATTAAATATGTTACTCTGCAGCAGTAATTTCCACACATAGGTCATTTAAGGAAGGGGGCCACATTTTAACTGTCTACACAGTTCTAGTATATGCTTTGAGAAAGATCCTCTCTTGAAAAATGTTCATAATGGAGTGATTTGACATCCAAGGTAATTTCCCAGAGGTTCCAGTACTTTCTCAAGCCTCTGTGAAATCTTAAGTTCAAAACTTACCTCAAATTTCACAGAGACTTCAGATCTCATAAAAACCAACTGAAAAACAAATGTGTACAGGAAATTCCACATCACAATAAGCTTTCTGTGTTGAGTGTCAGAATTGCTTCAATCTGACACTGACAAACCATGCTACGGTACTCTCCTCATTGGTTTAATCCTCTAGATCTGCTGGTTCAGTCTTCTGCCTTGGCTATAACCCTTCCCAGATCAGACACTACCAGAATGTCAGCAACCATGACACCAAGGGACATGGGTTCTGTTCTCTGATTTGACACAATTTTTTGCTACAATGTTCAACAATTACTTGGGTCTGGAGCTTTTTGATGCGCTGTTGTCATCAAAGCTTGAATGACTTTTTGAAGACAACTGATGTGGTAATGTACTTGGGACACTGCAGCTTCTGTTTCTCTACATGGATGTTCCAAAGAGTCCAGGGGAACTGAAATCCATATGATCTGATAGGAAAGGTACACAGAGAAAGATCGTGTGTTCTCTCTTCCTACCTTGCATCTCAACCCACCAAGGGCCACTCTTGTTCATCAGTCAAGCCCTGTCGAAATGCCTCTTATGCTGCTTAAGTCTCAATTCACCACCTCTGAGAAGACACACAAGGTTTTGCTAGCTTGAGAACGAACAGGTACTGCTGCTATCCCTGCACTGATACTCCAGAGAGCCCAAAAGAAGAGGAATTTATGTTAACTGCTCAGACAGGTAAGCTTCTCAGTAACCATCGCACACTTCTCACTGACACACAACTGCCTTTTCAAAAGACACCAGTTATTTATCAGTCAATTCTTAGCTCAGAAAAATGAAGCAAACAAGCACACCTGGCTGTACTACTCGAGTTGCTTGCCTTTCCCTAGGAACATTCATGGTTAAATTTCCTTCACTCCATAATGCAACCAGCTCCTATCCCATGTAACACGATCCCATCACAGTAACATCCTCATTTCCAACTTCACATATACTCTCTCTACTTACGCTACCTCCTTGCTTCTTGGCAGCTGTGGATGCTCTCACTATAGACCTACAAGTCCCCATCAGGCATATCAAAATCAGCACTATCAAAACTGACTTCCAGACTAGCATCCTTCACTAAGTTTCACATCTCAAGTCACTTTTACAAAGACTATTCATAATAATAATAATCTTACATTTATTATTACTTTTCCAAACCTTCTGCAGGAATCACAGATGCTTCAGCACTCAGATACAGTTTGAAGGCACATCCACATCATCAACAAGCAGTTCTTTAGTGATCTTTGCGTCGGGTGCCTAATCCCTGTGACACAGGAGATGACATCTAACTGTTGTCTTTGGTTTTCAATACCGTGAACCTGCATGTTGAATTTCTTAAGCGTACACTCTTGCAACCACAGATAAACATAAACAATGCTCATATCTTCTTCTCATATCCCACAGGGAAAACAAACTAATCCAGTCTTAGTTGCTCAAAAACATAAAAGGATGTATATCCATCAGGGGAAGAGAGGAAGAGATTAGGTAAACTGAGGCACACAGTTTTAATTTTAAAAATACATAAATTTCCCATTTTCTCCACATCTCCCACCAGTATGTCAGAGTAAAATCCCACGATTACTCCCTGGAATTGAACAAGAGTCATTGGAAACAGAATTCTGCTTACATAAACCATTACTGCATGTCAGGATCACTTCGAACTATTATTTGGATCTAACCCAGAAGTGTCGCAGTAATTCAGTCCCAATGCTCATACGGGAATCTTTTGGAGGGGGGGGTTGTACTGCAGAGCACTGCTTTCAAGCAGACTGAAAAAATACTGAATAGTAGCCATTCTTTTTTTCTTCTTTATGAGCATTTCTTTTCCTTTTTACATGTCCTACGAAATCAAGAAAGAAAATACATCAGTGCAAACTCCTCTAGGGGAAACAACGTTACTTTTTCTTATACTTTTTATCATAAATGGAATTTTACTGTGACTGGAATTGCATTGAATTCTCTCTTTTCAATGCTTTCAAGGAGTGAAAGGTTTATTCTGCTTCACCATAAACAGTGCTCTGCAATATTCCCCATATAACTTGGTGCATAAACCGTAAACCAAAAGAGGTTATGAAGAGTTAATTTATTTTTACTAGACTTAGTCTATGCAGCAGGGGAGGACATTTTACTCATATGAGGTAATAAAGTTATAGCAATATTTTTCTGTTCTCATTCTTTACATGCATTCTCCCAGGATAGAAGACACTCAGGGTGTTTTTAAGGTGTTGATAATTTTATTCATTACATGTTTTGGAAGAACGAGCTTTCAGCAGTACAGATGCCATTATACCTACACATGCATGCCCATGGTGCGACACAAATAAATTTAATTTAGTAACACGGGCTTTTTAAGCTTGGCAACATTAACATCCTCTAAAATTGCTATGCTATTTCCCATCTTACTGGTTGTATGCTGTGGGATGAGTTTGTATTTGAGGTTTGTATTTGATGACTTACAGGGACTGATTCTTTATAAGTTTAGCCCAGGCTACTCAGAGTAGCTGCAATCTGCTCTGCAGAGGCCAGTGGAATCACACTGGTATGAAGGTGGGATAACAGACAGGAATCACACAGGAATGTACCATTAGGAACAGTGAGCGATTTGCACTGGGATGGGACTTTGCCCTATTATGGCCTGATCCAAACCCATCTGCAGCCCGGAGCAAAGGCACCATAGCTCTGGATCACACCTCGGGACCTCATATTTAGGGACTTCCCCCTGCAAGGCTCTAGCTATCAGTTGCTCATGTCTTATATACTGCACCGCCAGCAGCTGGGCTCAAAAAGCCCAGCGGGGTGGTCACCACTCTGAAAATCTTGCCATTTGAACTGTAGCACGGCAGTGCTCTACGAAACGCATTTGGGAACATTTTGGTGCATGAGGGACCCTGAGAATCACCAGTGGTTCTCTTCCTCCCCCGGATACGTGATTCATATTGCACCAAAGCCATTAATCCTGGCTTAGTCTGCTGTGAAAAAAAAAGATGTACGCTGTTGTGCAGCTTTTCTTTTATGGAGTTAGGACTTCTTCCCTTATAAATGAACTTATAAGAGACCAGAACTATCGCGCTGCCTCTGGTGATGTACAACGCCTGTTTGCACAGTGGTATTGTGCTATTACTATTCATTTTGATAGCGTGTTTCCTTCCTCTCCCTGCAGTTGGTTCATCTGAATTGTCGCCAAATGGTTGCCTTGGAAACTAATTAAGGAAAGCCTTTGGTTAGAAGCAGAGTTTTAAGCATTAAACTATTTGAGAGACAGATGCAGAAATTAAGGTAATGTCTGCAAAGATGAAAGGGTTTATCCTTTATAGGGAGAAGAAAGAACCACATTAAATGCTAGGACTGTAACAAAGCGACTTCTATCAACACCAATTTTTAAAACCGGGAAGAGATGCGTGAATGAGGGATTTTAAAATCAGCCAGGGGCTTAGAAGAGGTTAAAAAGATTCCCAGAGCTACCAGGGATGGACAAATACAGCGGGACTCAGGAGATCACATGTTGAGCAAATTCTAGCCAGCGCTCCCTTTCCCCCAAATACTCTGTGTTATCTTTAAAAGACTTCTTGTGAATGTTGTTTTTGAAAAATACCAGCACAGCTAACGAAAGACCAAATCCTCCACCCACAGTCTAGGTATGGCAGAAGCATCAGTGTGTACATTTGCTTCCCAAGTACATCAAATGCAGGATGTCCATCGCAAATGGCCCTCAGGCTCAACTTTTCTACGGAGAGTGTCAACAAGGGTAACAATTAGTGCCAGCTGCAGAAGCAGCTCATACGGTCTGGACACAGACTAAATAAATAGTGGGACCCTCTGAAGGCTTTCTAAGGGCAAAACGCACATGTACAAGTTCTGTGCGCTGAAAAGCTGCAAAGAAAGGTGAACGAGGCAGCAAATTGTGCTTTTACAGCTACCTACGAACTGAAGTTCAAAGCAAATACAATCTCTCTATGAGCACAACGGTATCAATTTAAGTATTGTCTCCAGGATAATGTTCCGGATAATGGTTGACTCTATACTTGCAGCACTGTAACTGAGAAATGATTTGGGTTCTCTGTACAGCAATGCAGAGGTTGCCATATAAATAAGCCTGTAGCTGCATAAAACCACACTACAAACTTTGTGATAAAAATATGCAAAATATCAAAAGCATATGCATGCGTGTGCATTGGTGTGTGCATTTATATCCCATGAATTATCATAAAACACAAAATGAGTAATTGCTACTATGACAGAAAAATAAAAACTCTAATGGTGGCTTCAGGTTCATGTGCCTCTGGCATAAGAAACCAGAGCTGCCTGGCAGCAGTCTTCTACATACAGCAGCTTGCACATTTACAGTGAGACATTCTGTATTAATTATTATTATTACTGATCAGATACATTTAAAACGGTGCTTTAATGTCTTTTGAACAATTTTAGAGCTTTGTGTGCCATTACCTCAGTCACTCTGCAGGATGACTAATACTCCGTTAAATTCCTTCGTTCGGAGCCTGCCTTGCTTTCGGAAGTCTGGACGATGGCTTTGGAGAGACTTTACTATTTAGAAGCTACAAATTCTCTCCTCAGGTATGTGTGAAATGTGCCGTATGCGGGGCACACTAACCCAAGATGTTCCTTCTCTCTGCTTTAGCAATCCACCTCTGGCCCTGTAGTAGTTTCACAGCTGACAGGAGGCTGTCGCTTTTGACATCTGCCCAATTGTATTTACCGCTACCTGTAGTCCAGAGGGTGACTGCCGTAAGCAATTCCCCTTTCCTCCCCACACACCCGTACAGACCTCTGGGTTGCTGAAACTCCCTGGTTGTGAAGGGAAAGAAGCAACCTTCCATTCTGCTTTAGATCCTGGTTTCAACAATACTCATGGGCACCTAATGAAGAAATGTCCCAAATTTTAAATTTCTAGTTCAGCTGAAACATAACAATGAACTGTACCGGTTTCTGAGTGACATTAGACAACCCTGTACGTACCAGATACTCTCTCGGAGCCCCCGTGGAACCCCCTCCTCTGCTCCACACAGAGGGTGACAGTGGGCTGTGACACAGCCATGGCCCCAAACCCCGGAGGATGTGACGGTGGCACACTGCTCCGTGCAGCACAGCACTGGCAGAGGACACGGCATCACTGGGGTTCATAAGCAAAGCAGACACTGAAGCTACTCACAGCTCTGCTCCTCCTTCAAGCGTCCCACTGTGTTCATAGGCAATTACTGTACTTTTAATTGCTGCTGAGAACACAGGCAAACCCACACCCGACTGTTGACAATCTAACACACACACCAGGAAGCTTACACCAAAGTGCCATTGATTTTTTTCACTTACATTTTTCCTCACTGTTGTTTTTAATGACTATCGGCCAGCTGAATACTGCAGCTTTGTACCTATTCTTAGGAGACCCCAAATGCGAAAGCTGTTGTGCAGTGAGCACACTCCTCTGAGGTCCGAACAGCTCTTCCGAGGGATGCAACTGTGGCTGTACTGAAAACCTGTGGACCACCTTCCTAATCTCAACATTTCAGACTCGAAGGTCAAGTCATAGTCAGTGCTTGCACTGGACAGAGCTCAATCAGATTACCCTTCTTAATCCTACGGATGCTTTACTTCAAGACTTCTTTGACAGTTTGACTGTCATTGTCAAATTTTGGGGACTGCATTCTCTACTGTAATACTGCTTCTGCTTTGTGAGATGCCTCCAGGCACTACAGAGATTGTCTTGGAGCCTAGCCGTGACGACTATGTTTGGAGATAGTGTCCTTTCGATAAAAGCATGCAGTCTCTGGAATAAACAGCTCTTTTGTAAAGTTTCACCATTTTGATCCTGAATGGAGTTTCTTCCTCCTTATATTCCCTCAGGAGATTTTCTTCTAAATGGACAAAAAGCCACTCTAGTCTGAAATAGAGCTTGTTATCTTGGGAATAAGAAAAACATATTTCTTAGCTCAAAAACATGTCTCTAAATACATGGTTGAACAGGCTAAAGCTTACTGTTAGTTCCCAGAAGAAAATGTTCTTCTGTTTATGAGAACAAAATTTTATATCTATCTGTGAAGGAATACTGGAATACTTTAGCATCAAGGGACAAGAAGTGTGGGGAGCTTATGAATTTTGCATGACATAAGTGTTGTTATCTCTGTGCTTGAGAGGCCACTAGATGATTAAATTGGATATTGTTTTGTTGTGGAAGGAGGGATATTGATCCAACACGCTCAATGGTTATAGAACTATGGGGCAAGTGAACAAACAGATGGCAACGTACAGAATGACTATTAATCTCTCTGCTTCCCCCTTCTCTGCAGCTGAAGAGACAGGGCCAGAGATGATGTGGGCAGGGTATCCACCTCCAGGACACACTGTGGGGCCCATCACAAGATTCTCTGGAAGGGGAATGAAACCAGATGTGCTGCAGAGTGAAACCTGGCACAAAACAGGTTACCCAGGCAGGGTAGCAGCTGAGGTACCCTCTTTCCTCTACCTTATATATACATACCAGGGGGAGACAGCTGAGAGAGATCCTTTCCTGGGTACCAGCCAGCCCTGAGAAATACTTCATATGAAAGGTTTCAGACCTTGGAAATACAGAGACATACAGATGTGCCAGATGCTAAAGGCATACGGAATACTCAAGGTCACTGACTCACGTGTCTGTACATCGCTGGAGGAAGGTACAGAATATTCCAGCAGGACCTGAAGAGTCTGAAGAAAATCCTCAGATGGATAATCATCTTTAGAAAAGCCTACGCTTTCCAAAGAGAGTATACTCTGGCTTGAACTGGTTGAAAAAAAGGATCAAGGAAGAGATCTGCACACACTGACCAGCCTGATACAGGAGAAGAGGTCACTCTTATTTAGTCCAAGCACTAACACAAAGCCATATGTGGTTTCTGGAGCAGAGAACTGATGAGCTTGCCGAACAGCCTGGCCAAGAGCCCAAAAGTCTGATAGAAAACTCAGCATGTGTGTAGACTGTTCAGTGGTTTACAGTCTGTTTATTTCTGCTATAACTTTGGATCTTGAATAAGTCCTATTTAAGCTTCTGAAATTCAGGGTCACTGGCAAATGCTCCTGTTGTGAAATGGCAGGTGCCACACATTCCCACCATGACCACAGTAAACCCCCTCTCTGGAGGGAGGCATCACTCCCAGAAGGTGATGGGAGGGTTGATCTTTGAAGCTGTGTCCCTGAGGAGGCCAAAAAGGGAGAGGGATGGAAAGGCAGCTGGGCTGGGCAGCCCTATACCAACATCCTGTGGGACAGAGTTTGTCGATCCGTACTCGGCCAGAACAGGTAGAGAGTCTTGGCTACCCTTTGCTTTACTGGGAAAAAACTCTTCAAAGCCACCTGAAGTTGTGCAGCCAGCATGCTGCTAACGTGCTGAGATGCTACTGCCTCTCGGCTGAGCAGACTTTCTAGACTCCACACAAAGCACTGATCTGACTTTCTAAAGTGCATTAAAATGCTAGATTTGAAATATGCAAATCCAGAGTTATCTTCCCCCCAATGCTATGCTATCAGCAAACACAGTTGGCTATAAAGAAGACAACGCACCAGTCCCTTGAGCAAACTGGCTGGCTGGATTTAAGTACCACACGTATTTGTGAGATTTTTTAACTACTTTATGAGAAGATAACAAGGTAAGCAGAGGAGATGGAAGGAAAAGCCTAAAACAAATAATTGTTCAGCTGTCAACCTGGGGTCCACCATTACTGACTTTCCCTGCAGAAACTTAAGTCATTGCTTTTCACTATCAGACAAAAAAAACCCTGGAAATTATTGCTGGAAGACACCTTTAGCATCAGATGCACCAGCCTGTGATCTGCTTGGGCTATTCTTTGGCAAGTGAATGGTCCCAGTAAAATAAATGGGTATTTATGCAGCATAAAAAAAGTGCTGGATAACTGGACTACACTTTTTAGACTGATAAAAAGCCATGGCTAGTACCAGAGTATTTTGCTCAGAAGGTACATTTAGTTTGCTTTTCTATCTAGCTTGGTTTCCTAGGCAAAGAATTCTAAATCCATTTTTGATACTGCAAATTCAAACAATTTTGCTTATGAGCATCTTCAACGAAATCATATTACATCAGTGGGGCAACATATATGACGTAGTATTTATGTGTGAAAATTTCTGCAGGTTTTGGCTGCAAAACAATGGACTGACAGTGTTCAACGGATTGGCTAAAACTGGTTGATAGAGTCCTAAAATCCAACTGCAAGGAGATTTTAAGATCTTTTAGAAATATTTGAGATAATTTGGGATAAAGATTTAATGGAAATGTCCAAATTTTATGTAAATAAAGTTGAAAAGATGGACAGTGGGCATAATACAGAAAAAAAGTAATTTAACAGTACAGGGATGGGCTATAAACAATACAATAATGACAACAGAAAGGCTCTGATTATGCAAAAGGGTGAGTACTGTACAGTGTACTGTAGAGTTTGGGGAAAGCTGGAGGCCCCAGTAGCAACTCTTTAGTTACATAGATGCTAATCATGTTGATAGAAAGATTAATCAAACATTATATAAAATTACAACTTCACTAGGTTTGAATTTAGAATGCTTGCAGTTCACCAGTTTTTTGCTGTATGGTTTGCTTGGTATGTAGCGTTCATTTTAGGCACTGGAATGGTTTGATTATTTTTTTCTCTCACTTGCACAATAGAAGAAAAAGAGAGAACAAAACGTAAATGCAGTCAGAAAGATCAAAAAAAAAAGGCCTGTTCCCCAGCTGAGAGTGGGCCCCAAAACTTCAGCTTGGCTCAGGAGTGCTCTCCTGCATCATTTCCAGCAGAGCAGGCTGTGGGCGTGGGGTTTTCCATCTTTTGCAAGAACATGAGTAAATGAAAGAAATAAAAAAGTTTCTTACACTTTTCTGTATGAATTTCCCTAAGGAGAGCACTCACCATACTGACCAAAAATACAATGTAATTATATATAAAGTACAGTATACATCATTAGTATCCCAGCCATACCAGCTGTTACAGACCAGTATCAGCTTATGCTCTGTTCTCTTGAGCATCTTCCTGTTGCCCTCTGGACCCAGCAGCTATGGGACCTGGCTGTGACCACAGCGATTCCATCCCCACAGACTGACCCCCAGTGACACACCTCGAGGCTTGATGGGAACAGAAATGTTTTGAGAAGGAACGGGGTGAATACAGCTTTTGCATTTCCCAGGGGTTATGGCAGGGAGGTCAGTTTGCTGCTAGTTCACAATACAACATTTTTAAGAGATACGCTAAGGCTTCATGAAATGTAGGTGGTACTTTGGATCTGCTCTATACTATAAACCCACAGTTAAATTTATGAAGTGGCAATAATCGGAGGGTTTTTCAGTCCTAATGGAAGTGAATTCCCATGAATAAACAAGCAGCATGGATTTGGTTCCACACCAACACCGACTTTCCTGCGCACCCAGGCAGCAGGGACCCGTCCTTCTGCTCCCTGTGATGTGTATCTGTTACTACACCTCTTCAAGCACGTTGCACAGCACTGGCAAGCAGCACAGGCGTTCTGGGATGCTCAGGGGGTACGGCCATTCCTCTGAGACAAAGCAAACCCTGGGAAGGCCACATACTCAAAAGTGCATCTTCCCCACTAGAGGTGTTCACACTCTATCACCCACAATTTAAGCCTGTCAACAGCACTGACAGTGCAGAGGGAAGGGCTTTATGTACCCAAAAAGTGCTAATGAGCCATTTGGACTACCAGCTGAACCTTCCATTAGCAATATTTCCATTTGGGAATTCTTTAACATGTTTCAGAACTACTTCACTGGCTTTTTATTTCTTGTTTCATGTTCCACTTAAAAAACTGCACCTGTCTTGCAATCCCTGTAAGCAGCTCTGATGCCAGTGATGTTACTCTCACAGCTGAGGTTTTAGGTTCTTAACCTACTTTAAAAATAATTAATTATTGACATTTGGGGAAAAAAATATCAGAGACATTTCCTGGTAGGTTACATGTAAGTGCTGCCACGAACTATGAGCATCACTGAGGCATTTTAATTTTACTAAGTAACCGGACAGTTGTTGGGACTCTTATCTCAATGGATACTTAATCAATTTCTAGAAACAGAGAGTTCCAGAAACATTAACAATGTCTGTCACAGAGAGATCACAACTTCTAAAAAGCATATACCTGTTCCAAAATGGTGTTGATTCTGTCTACTTCGCAGTCAATTAAGTATCTTTTTTCTTGCCGCCTGTCCATCTCCTCTATAATTCTTCTGAACTCTTGAACATCCTTTATGTTTCCTACAGATCTGGCTGTCACTTGCCAGTTGTTCTGTACTGCAGCTTCCATAATCGCTTGAAGAATGGAAAATCCTGCAGGGGGAAGAGACAACGCAACCACTTAAAAACAGAACAAAAAAAACCTATTTTGAATGTTTGACAAAGGGTTCACAAAAACTTGCATCATCAAAAGGGATGATAATGCTAACATCCTGCAAGTGCTTCATTACTCGAGAAAGCAACAGGGTAGGGACTGGTTTCTTCTTTCAGCTCTGCCCCTGCCAAAGTCACTGACTTCAGCAGAATTGCTCGGCAGTGTATTACTGTGAGGCGTATCAGAATCTGTCCAATATATCATATTATGATCCTCTCAGGGATGTTTATGGTTGTGCTGGGGTCCGCGCCAGCTGAGAATAGGAGCCTGCAAGCTATTACTTGGGCAAAAGTCCATCCGCCTGAAGAGCCGGACAGAAGGGGTAATGTGCCTGTGCAGACTGCAGCAATGGGTCATTAACTGGCAAAGGTCCAAGCACTGCACAAGAATGCCAATTAAGTCATTGTACTGGTTATCGGAGCTATGAACCACAGGAGAATATTTTACCAATAGTCACTTTGATTTAAAAAAAAAAATGTTTTTAAATATGGAGTCTAGCAGCATTGACCACACTTTCATTAAGGTAATACTAACTCATTTAGTAGCCTCAACAGAGGAGAGAAGCAGCACAGAATGACCAGAGACTGCACAGTGGGAAATTAAACAAGCAAATAGCATTTCACTTCTTGTGAAGATCCATGCCTGGGCAGCAGACAGAACTCATGTCAAGTCCCCAAGCAAAAGGTGGAACTGGGAACGGTAATCTCCTTCAAGTCATTTCCATCAGAAATTGATTTGCATCCCTTTATTATAGTACGCAGCAGGGAATTTGGTGAATTACCTGTTTTGACTCAGGAAATTAAAATTTTTGCATGGTTCTAATTGTTTCAAATCTGGGTGGATGTCAGTCAAAGAGAGAGGTCATCTGCAGCAAGCACACCCAGTGCTTTCCAGTGGAGTTCCTTTGTACAGCAGCATCCACGTGAGCTGTGTTTCTGGCCAGATAATTTATATGCAAAACTTTCAGTCAAATAATTTAGTCATACTGCGGATTTATTACCCATAGCTGGATTTCAGAAGCACAGAATGCTTCCAGACTCACAAACACACCAATATACAGGATCAACAATCAATTAATTGTGCTCTGTGATAACCACTCCCCTATGATCTGAAACTGAAAGGAATTTGAGCTACAGAGGAACAACACTGCTTCAAATTATACCAATCCTATTCTGAACTCAGACATCACTGAAGGGATTCACGAATAATAAAGAACTTGGGCTGCAGTCCGATCTTCCGTAGCCTGCTGTAAATCTGTATGGCTGTCTGAAGCCAGAGGAGCTGCATCATTACCTCATTACAGACACAAACAAGGAGAGTATGATTTTCTAGATTGCAGTTCGATTATTATAATTTACCACGTGACTTCCTGAAGTCTCACTCAAATGCCCTCACTTTCCCTGTGCAGCCTCCTTGATGCTTAATGCTGGTCTTTGTGTGAATGCACTTTCCTGTCCCATGAAAGGTAGTGACAATTAATATGTACGCTGGTGGGGAATTCTTTCTGGCATCTTCTTTCCCCTGAGACTATTGAAAGGGAGGCATTTACATATGTATAGTACAATGAACTCAGTCTTCCTTAACATCATATTTTACAAAAATGGCTGTGATGCCTGTGACAGCGCTGTGATTCCATTACATGTTGAAGGAAGAACGAAGCCCAAGATATTTGTTCAGCTGCAAATGAGGAATTTTGATGTGGGAACAAAAATACCACTAATAGGGATTTACAAATGCTTTGTGTATAATGATGTGCTTTTAAAAAAAATATGATCTACAAAGTAATGAATATCTACAACTTTGTTTCATCAGTCATATATCTAAGTATGAACTTTGAGCTTGCTGTAAACAACAGAAAACAGTCCATAAATCTATTTCTTCACTCCAAATCAAACTAAATGGTTCAACATATTATAAAAAACCTTACACTTAAAAAATACCTATAGCTCTACTTTTTGTAACATATACAGAACTTGTGAATTGTCTCATGGAAATAAATGAAAATGAATGTGCTGGGGAGCAGGTGCCATTGGTTGACTGCCATGCACCTGGTTTCAGTTAACACCGGTTGAGTCAGAGCTCGCTTTGTCAAACCTTGAATACCTCAGAAGAAAGCTGGGCAATTTTCATGATTTTGTGCAACTGCATGTTTGTGTGGATGTGTGTGTTTTTGCATCCGTGTATTAGTCAGTGGTTAGCATTTCAAGAAAGAAATTACTCAGCAGCCTTTCTCCTATGCGTGAAAAGACAATTACAGTAATCTTCGCGTGAAAAAGTTCCAGAGCTTCATCATTTCTGTCTTCTCTACCTCCTGTTTCTCCTTGTCACACCAAGTCTTTACAGTCACAGTCCCTTCTACCCTTGTCAGTTCTTGAAATTGGTGCCATTCCGGCTCGCCTCTCTTGGGCTCTCTCTGAGACGTACCATTTCCCTTCCTGCGCCAGCTCGTTAGGCCAGTCCTCTGACGACCTTTACAAAGCCCACTCCTCTTGCTTTACAACAGCAGGGTTCAAACCTCCTGCTTTCAGGAAGGCAGCACACTCGCATCTTCGCAAACACGCGTTCGCAGTTCCCAACCTCCAGTCTCTCTCTACGCCTATTGCCTCCCGCGCCATTTACTCCATTTTACATTGTCACCCATTAGGTGATATTTCTGTAAACAGCATGTTCCAGGCTCCAGCTGTACTTTACCATTAAGAGAGCTGTTACATAAGCTGTGTGATTGTTCAAAGAAAAGGATCATTTTATCTTCAAATGTGAACATTCCTTTCTCCTTAGCATAACAATGCAAGCTGCGATGGTTCAGGGGTACCGCCTGGGTAACGAATGGGGAAATTATTTTCCCTATTTTGTGCACGTCAGCGACCAGACCCATACACCAAGCTTTTCCATTCCCTACCCTCCAGTGAACACGCCACGTGAATGCTTCATGAGAGATGCTTGCCCCTGAGCACCCTGGAGGTGCTGAACTCGGATGGGTGCCTCTCATCTCATCTCATTCACCCTAAAGGAAACCAGCCAACCACAGCAACTAACTCTATTTTGGAGATTTTCTGTGGCTTGCATCAGATCGATCGCAAAAGACTAAAGGACTGATAATTCACCACAGGTCTGTGAAGAAGCCATGCAGCAAAGGTTTTCATGAATACTGTTGCTGGTTTATGCTATTTCAATCAATACCACCAGAACTATTAGATAGGAAAAACTGACATCCTCCTAGAAGATTGCAGCAATGAAATAATCTCAAAACAGGTTCATAATACCATTACTAAAACTTGGAGGTTGTTCTAGAACAAACTAGAACAAACCCAGTGCCCAGCTTAGTACTCAGTGAGCTGAAACAAGTTGTGCTGACTGAAGGTTGCAAAGAGAGAACATATTAAATAGAAATTTTCCTCAAAGCAGGGAAAATAATATTTGTTGCAATGCTATCTCTGTGCTTTAAACAACTTGGAGAGAATTACATTCTAGGCAGTCCTCCCTGCAGCTGGACCAAGACACAAATTCACCCAGTACCTTTGCACCTCTGCCAGGGAAGCAAACCCTGTACCTCAGTCTTTCAGATCATCCCTTTGATACAGGCATCTCTCAGCTGACCCTGCTAACACAGGGGAAGAGGACATTTCATTCATCTGCAGCTATGAAAGGTCATGAAACTTCTGCATCCACGTAATCAAAATTCACCTGAGCAGTTTGCTCCGCCAGATGCAATTCTATGTACGACATCAATGAACTCACTCTAAATAACAGCAGTCATTAATGTGTCATGGGTAAACGACCACACGGCACATCCGTAGTGTAATGTGAGCCCTCACAACCGGCACCAAAGTACTTACTGAAAAAAAATTATCCACTTACATAAATCACTCTTTTCCTGAATGTTCCTGATAAGATCTGGGACTTTATCCTCCTGCTAGGTATGAAGAGCATTTTCTTGCACTCCCTCTTTCTTTAGCTTTGCTGAGTACCAAGGATCTTTAAGGGGTATATTTTCCTGGCATGCAGTGTGTTTGCATCAGCTGAATGAACATCAGCTCTGAATCCTTGTGTTTTGAACGATATATCTGGGACACGATACAAAGAAATAAGGTTCTGGCCTGTGAGTGAACTTCAGGGATTTAAGTGTGGAGCTGTGCCTGACAAGGGCACAATGAACTCACCAGAAAGGAGGTCATCAAGGCAAGTGCTTCCCCAAGACAAATACAAATTCTACAGTGCCAGCTTATGTTTCAAGCGTACCAGAGCTCTGTAAATTGAGATATACTTGGATATTCTGTGTGTTTGGTGCTGAGCCTAGCACTAATTTAAAAGCAAACAGATCAAGATGTTAGGCGTGAATAAAAAACAACCAGCCAACCCAAACCACATCCCATCATTCAAAATCCAAACACATCAGTTGGCAAGTGTGCTTTGCATAACCTATGTCTGCTTAACAATTTTATAGTAGGGGAAGAAGCAAGTAACAAGCTACTGAATCAGTCACCAGTGAGAGACACAGCAAATGACTCCTACACTGGAGTGCTCCTTCAGTCTAATGCACATAAATTCAAATTATAAATAAAAGTACAACAACTGCATCCCATCTGCTTTTGACCTGATCACTTCTATCTGGTAACCAGCATATAAAGTGTTACACTCCGCTGTTGTGGTAGCAAACAACTTTCCAGACCATGTAGCAAACCCGCTCTTACGTTATTTTTTTCCTTTTTTCTATTCAGTAAACCTCTGGCTTCCCCTGTACATACATCACATTATTGCAGCCTGCCATCCATAAACAGAGAAATCTACATCAATAGATATGTCAGCTTGGTTATGTGAATGTGAACTTGCCTGGCTCTAAAGGAGAATTTACAGGAACCATCTGGTCCGCATTTGCTTGAGATGGGACACAGTTAAACATGCAGGAATTCAGATCTGCTGAATGCAAGTAAAAGACTTTTTTTTTTTAATGGCTCATTCTGAATGCATTTCACCTTGATCTGTTCTTTTGTAACAACCCTGCATCTAACTCACCCCTCATTTTACTCAAGTTTTAAGTCAGTGTTTTTGAATGAAGCTGTGCGAGTGTAAAATGAGAGTAATGTAGTAAGGGACCAAAGAGTACAATAACCAAGGGCAGACACAGAGATGCCGTAAGCAATGCTGTCACCTCCATAAGGGTACTTTTACATACGACTTTCACAATCATGTTGGCAAGTCTCCTCGGGGATAGGTATACCTCAATGCAATAATATGATCTAAAGTTTATCAAAAGAGCTGTGTTCTAGTTTTAGCTTTGCTATGCAAATCTTTATTTAAATATTTCCAAGGGAATAATAATTGAGCAACTACAGTTTCTGGATCCAGATGGTAACAGAAAATAGATGAGATGGGAACACTTTAAAACCAGAGTATGTTCTGCTTGAGGAAAATATAACAGGTAAACAATTGTGCAAAGAAGGCAGAAGACCTAGCACAGAAAAGCAGAGAAAGGAATAATGCATTTTAAGGTATGACAGAAGGTGAAGAACATTGTGCTGTCCAGTGGGCATGGGCTGTAGGGTATCCTCTGTGTACTTATACTAAGAACTCTTGATACTGATGCTATCAGAAAACTGACAGAGGTAGAGGTGAGGGCGTTCTGTCGCCAGAGGATGCTGAGATCTGGGAGACAGGGGCCTAGGGGGAGTGGAGAGCTTGCCCAAAAGGAAAACTTTTTCTTAACATGCAAATGGAAAAAATGTGACACTACATTAGCATTAAAAATAATTAACTTCCAAGCTTTACGAGATCTGAATAAAAAAATAATTGAACTGCTTAAGTACAAAGGGAGATTTCATCTGTCAAGCTCTACACTGAGTCCAGGGTTTTGTGTCTGCCCAGCAGAGCCAAAACCCTACAACCACGCAGTCAGCACAGCACTGTCACACATACAGTGGCACGCAAATCTAGGGAGTCCATTTCCAACTGCATTCCTGCCCAACACCGATTTCCCCGAGTGCCCCAAATTCTCCAGCAAGGACAGACTCCAGGTGACATTATCATACTCAAAATAAGCCATTTGCTGAGTGCACTCATGCACCCTACTGGTATGGGGGGAAGCTAACACCAAACCTCAGTACAGCATCAGAGCCTTGCCCAGATGCAGCCTTCTGTAGCGGCTTCTTTCCCTTCTACTCACCTTTGAACATTTCTGTCCCACGACCACACTACTCTGCAGCCTCTCTTACTGCCTCTTGTATGGCACAAGCTAGAACGAGTCTACACTGAGCTCTGCCGCTTGCAACAGAGCAGCCTTCAGCTGAAAAGCCTTTGAGTGATATAATCAGAAGAGAAATTTCTTTGGGTAAAAAAGAAACCAAGACACACAGATATTACCAACCACTTCTTTCAGGCCATCAAAGCTGGGTTTTTTCATTACTCCTGTGCATTGGTAACTAAAGAAGCCAGATCTAGCCACCACGGATAGAAAATATCTCAGCCCTAATCCTCTTGATGTCAGATGCCACCAAGCTGACCATAGTGAGATGTAAGAGAGATGCTTTGGGCTCAGTCTGTCCTTAACTTCAGGCACATTTGGATGACAGTCTCAGGTTCTCTTTATAGTTGAGAGAGAGAGATGTGTAATTTTTCTGTGTTTGCAACATGCATGGAAACCAATGGAAGAAAATACAGACATGATGTTGTAGAAGGCATCATCACGTAGGTGTCACTCAACTTTTACCTGCAACTGAGAAACTAAAGGAGAACAAAAAATCCCAATGTGTTGACTAGCACTCAACTGATGAGGCTAATTACTGCATGTTAAAAATACATATCTAATTGTGTTTACATATTTATCTCAGCAAAAAGATTCTAATTAGGAATCACAGAGTCACCAATTATCAGGCTGGAAAAGAAAATCTAACTTTCTGCAAAACAACTGCGGCACATTCCATGGGAAGCCAGTTCTCAAAGGGAAAGCTCACAAAATCCAAAATCAGAGCATGCGCAGATGTTGCAAGACACGGCGAATTCAACTCATCTTTTGTTGAAAATACTGCCTTTGAGGAGATAATATTTGGTTTATCATGTGTTTTGGAGAAAACCAGAAAATTAAAAGCCATCTGAAAAATAATGCAAGTGTGCTGCTTCACAGTGATGAGCCAAGGGGTTGAACAACGTTTCTCAGGGTTGGCTGTGGCTGGTCTGAGCAAGGCGGCACAATGAACATCGCCTGTATTTCAGATGCAAAAGGTCTGCTCCTGCATATACGGCTAACGCTGGCCTTCCCACTGCCATTGATAGGGCTACTTGGATTTCCTTCCTCTCTTAAAGAGCCTGAAAAACTCCTGACAACAGCTCTGCCTTAATGACACATTTTAGCCCAGCTTCATTGTTTCAGAAGTACATCATACCTGCGCCTCCATCTCCCACAGAGTGGTCTATGCCTAACGCAAAGATGTTTTCGTGTCACCCAGTTTCCAGAAAATTCTTACAAGAACATTAACAATGCTAAATAACACTCAGAGCACTGCAAATTAACAGGTTTATTGCCAACTTTCCCATAGGAAACAGGCAAATAATAAATCTGATATAGAATAAAAAAAATTATTTGTTCTATCTCATTCAGAGAATTAGTAACAGAGACAATTTTTCAACTCAGGTTCTCCTGATTCATTTCTAGATTTATTCTTATTTCAAGCTGTAACACAGTTACATACATTTAAAGATTCCTATACTGCCCACAAACACACTAGCCACTGAAATGATATAGCGAAAATGCCAGTACGGTATCTCAGAAGACATTTTCCTCATAACTTATTTGCTAGAGTAAATTGAATAGCTGCCTAGCCCCCAGTGAACTGGGATACTGATATTATTTATTATTTTGGGTAAAGGTGCACAATTGTGATGCAATTACAAATAAGAGTTAAAAACCAAAGTATTGTGTGGAATTATCATCTGAGAAAGGAAATAAAAATGAACTCTTTTTTAAGCTTATATAACTTTTTTAGCCAAAAGAGAGTATTAGTGCATTTATTCTGTTATAGGCAATATATGTTCTGGAAAAAAGGAAACTTATCCACTTATCAACAGCAGAGGATTTTGAAAGTAGCTAAAACTTGGCCTCATATATCACTGCATTCATCTAAAGAGCTAAAAATGTAATTTCAGCCTATGCTGCAAACTTGAAATATTGATAACGCAAGTTAATGCTTTGCCATGATATTCACAGGGTTTGTAGCATGAGCATGCGAGAGTATTGCTGACTGCCTTCTCTTAAAAACATGTCTGGAACTGCTGAGTCTAAAAAAATGATAAATATTATTCCTTTGAAGAAACAATCACAGGAGATTATGGTAATCAGATGATGAATGGAAATACATATTCATCACAAAAAAACCCTGGATTCACATCAGATAAATGTCTTGGAAAAAAATTGTGTTAGTTGAATTGTCCTCAAACATAGTAAAATTATTCTTTCTATCTGACCTTCAGTCAATCATGTTGGAAAAATATTTATTCCTCTCCCTAACCTTTATCTACGCTTTCTGTTTCTCAAACTACCTGAGCAAACAAATCTTCTGCCTCTGAGAATTTTCATTAACAGATGCTATCAGCCTTTCAAAGTCTCTCTTCATCAACATCTCACCCTTTGGTATCCAGCATTTTAATTGCCCTTGCAGCTGGAATGTGTCTCATGTCTCAACCCGTAAGTTAATTTCCTTTTATTTATTCTGAACACTAAAAAAAATACAGCAATCAAAGGGTGAGTACTGATTTTTAAAATATTCTGAAATTTAAATGAGTTTTTATGATAATATAAATGATAATTTATGGATCCATACTCACAGTCCGCATGTGTGTTTCTTTTTAGTCACTCAGTTGGTTATTTCTGCCCTTTTTTGCCAATGCAAACAAAGAGCTTTTATATAGCACTATTACCTATATTTTTTCAGTACAAGCACTTATCTCATAATAATGATGTATTAATTAATTACAAGGTCTCGTACTAATTCAAAACAGGTCTGTATACCTCCTAGACCACCTGGCAATACAGATTTGGTCTGAACTGGGCTTGGAACATGCAAGAACTCTACTACATTGAGCAGAGCGTTGAACATATCATCGAACCTGCTTTACCCTGATTCTTCCCTTTGTGAGGCCACCAGACCACAATTCACAAAGTTAGCAGAGAACCAGCACGTCACCAATAGACAACACCTGACCCAGCATAAAGCCTGGGGGTAACAAGTCACCTTTCCAAACATCTCACAGGTGGGGTGGCAGAACGAGGATGCAGTGGTTCAGTGCTCTGCATCAGTGACCCAACATCATCACTTCTTGCACCGTGATGTTTTGTATATCAAAACCACCTGGTTTATTCTGCAGGGTGGTGACACACAACAGGCTCACGTAACCTACAGAGTAGAGACTACCCATTGCCAGTCAGGAAATTCCTGGGTCTTTACCTGCTCCTGAAGAAAGAGACTAAAGGGGAAACAATGCCTTGCTTTTATTATTCAATCTTTTAATCCCATTTGAATATCAGAGTTCTCTTTCGTTGTATTAAAAAGCATTAAGAATTTTAGCACTAGCTATCCCTTCTCTGCTAACACACTGAACGTGTTTTGGCTGCTGCTTTGTATTTTGCAGTTTCTAAATGCAGGGGTTCTAGCCAGCAACCTTAGATGGGAAAAAAAAAACCAACACAGATTTAAGGATCTGTGATCAGCTACCAAACATGCTATTCCTCATTTAGCTCAGGAAGGCAGCTCTGATGAAATATTAGGCTGGATTATACAGAAATGTGCAAACATTTCAGCATAAATATTTGCTAAGTAGAGACAGGAATGCGATTCAAAAACTTGGCTGTGGCTTCATTTCTCCAAGGGACAATGTGCTCAGGTGAGGAAGGAAGGAGAGGGAGGGTGTTCTTGGAGATGGCTCCACACATCAGCAAGAGCTGGGCTTCCGACTTTGCTGCAGCATCCAAGATAGTTTGTGACCACAGCCCTCTCCCTTCCAGGACATTTTTCCCATGGACTGGATTTTTTTACTCCCCCGGTGTTGCCATCCCATCCATTCCATTCATTTTTATGTTCCACAAATGGAATGTGCACAGGAAGCCATAACACAATTTTGATCTGTTAAAAAAAAAAAAGCAACATCACCTAGATATGGGCAGAGTTTGTCTAATTTACTGCTCTGATAATTGGTGGTTTAGAAATACCAGTATGATGGTCTCCACAGAGAATCTGGACTCAGGGAATACCCCATATGACATCAAAGGCAATTTCAGCAGAGGCTCACCCTTACCACACCTGACCACCTTGGGCAAAAACTGGTCCTGCATATAAAGGACCTCCTGAAAGACAGGCATATGCGCTCCAAATATGTCCCCAAATTGGCATGATGGAAGTGTAGATCACCATGAACATGGAACGTTATCAACCAAAGGTTACGCATCCTTCAAGAACTACTGACCACTATGTCTTCGTTAGCTGCTGCTGGACTCTACACCCACATATATCCATGACTATATAGCAAAATCACAGAACACATAAAACTATGTTTCTTAGCTTTATATTATCAATAAGCATTTAAAAAAAAATCTTGTTCTTGCATATGTGCATGGTAAACGGTAAAGATTTTGTTAAACGATCTAGAAATGGTAAAAAAAAGGAGTATTTGAAACAACCAATACTTTTGCCTATGATCCTCTCAAAACGAGCTCACTTCACAGTGCAGCACAGGTAAAATTTTCACAGGTAACTGTATTTCATTTTCAAACACGACCTGGGTAGCATGGTAGGAGCAGGTTTTCAGAGGCAATTAAGATGCAGACGCTGAAGGATCTCAGCAGGTGGGGTACCCGCACTCCAGCGACTTCGATGGCAGCCAGGCATGTATCTCATTGAGGTGCTCTGCACAATGGGACTGTGCGTATGTCAAAACCCTAAATACCTCTGAAAGACCTGTCCTGTGTGCCTTTGGAAATCACTTACGAAAATAGGTTATGTGCTTCTCAGAATATGTACTCTGTGGCCTGCTTAAAAAGTGGCACAGAACTCTCTACGGAATACACCGTTAATTAGTTATTTCATTGCAACATGTTCAACAAGTGCACAGATAAGGGCTGCCTGGCTAAATGGGATGTACACATATCTGAGACAGACTATCAATTATTAGCTTGAAGAAGAAAAGGGGGGATAGAAAATTCCTCTCCAAGGCTGCAGAGTGGTAGAGCATCTGTTACAAAAGGACGGGGTTGCATGTAAACTGCAAACTCCCTGTTTTCATAGTTTCAAATTAAATTGTTCTTACTGTTTCCTCAGAGTTGTTTCGTAAAATTAGGAAGCTGTAACAAACACATCCTTGGGACCAGTCAGCCTCGGTACTCCAATTATGTTGGGTTTTGCACCCAATTATGCTGCCAAGTGCTTACTATTATTTAAAATGTTTATATGCTATTTGAATATTCAATCCAATAGTCAGTGAAAGAAAAGAATTATTTTATTCTATTTGTTTTGATATTATACCGATGCATGACTACTCTTCCATGACTCTAAAGCCTCACAAATCTGATTGCGTAGTTAGGAAGCTACAATGATAAAATATGCAAAAATTGTAGTATTATCTAATCATAAGCAGAAAATATACAGTGAGTGGCACACACAGCTAGAAACACAAACACTGACAGTTCTGATCACTCAGTTTACCATTACTGGAGTCATTCAGGGAGAGAAAGACTTCACCGAACAAGGGAGGTTGCTGGTATATAGAGTGTAAAGGTTGTAAGTGTTCTGTGCAAATCAATACTTTAAACCAAAAGGTTCTCATTTCACCACTGCCCTCCTTCAGCTGGGTGGCACTTGTTGTTTACTCTTATTTTTCCCCCTCCAAGTAAACTAAATAAGATTTCTTTATTTTCATACTTTCTGCCATTGTAATTATCTCTGTGCAGGTAAGGAAAAGCAAGGGAAAACCAGGTCGGTCGCGCCTGTCAGCAACTGGAGTTGACTTCAATAAAAAATTTCCATCTAACCTTACTAATTATTAATGTACAGATGTTCTAGGCTCAAAATATAAAGCCTGTGCTTACTCCAGGGAGCTGGTCCCCTCTGATTGCACTCAACACTAACTAA